>SDVV010007967.1:0-17464 GCA_016164225.1 Gammarus roeselii | reverse complement strand
AAAACAACAATAACAACTAAAACAACTATAACAACTATAACACCTAAAACAACTAAAACACTTAGAACAACTTAATCACATATAACAACTAAAACACCAATAAACAACTAAAACACTTAGAACAACTATAACACCTAAAACACCTAAAACACCTAGAAACACCTCTAACACCTAAACCACCTATAACATATAGAACAACCAAAATAGCTAAAACAACTAAACAACTTGAACATCTAACACAACTTAAACAACTTAAAACACCTAAAACAACTAAAACACCAATAAACAACTAAACACATTTAACAACTAAAACACCTAAAACAGCTAAAACACATAAACAACTATAACACCTAACACACCTATAACACCTATAACACCTAGAACACCTATAACACCGAAAACACCTATAACACCTATAAAAACTACAACACCTAAAACAACTAGAACACCTAAAACAACTAAAACGTCTAATACAACTACAACACCTAAAGCAACTATAACACCTATAACAACTATAACACCTAAAACAACTAAAACATCTAAACCAACTATAACAACTAAACAAATAAAACAACTATAACAACAAAAACAACTATAACAACTAGAACAACTATAACAACTTAACAACTTAAATAATTAAAACAACTACAACAACTACTATAACTAAAACAACTAAACAACTCAAACAACTAAAACAACTATAACACCTAAACAACTGAAACACCAAATACAACTACAACACCTTAAACAACTAAAACAACTAACACAAATAAACAACTAAAAAAACTAAAACAACTATAACAACTAAAATAACTAAAACAACTAAAACAACTGGAACAACTGAAACAACTAAAACAACTACAACAACTATAACAATTAAAACAACTAAAACAACTACAATAACTAAAACAACTATAACAACTAAAACAACCAAAACAACTAAAACAACTAAAACAACTAAAATAACTTAAACAACTAAACAACTAAAATTACTAAAACAACTATAACACCTAAACAACTCAAACACCTACAAACAACTGAACACCTTAAACAATTAGAACACTTATAACAACTAGAATACCATAAACAACTAGAACAACTATAACAAATAAAACACCTAAAACAACTAAAACAACTAAAAAACAATAACAACTACAACAACTAAAACACCTAAACAACTAAAACAACTAAAGAAACTATAACAACTAGAAAAACTAAAACACCTACAACAACTATAACACCTAAAACAACTAAAACAACTGAACGACTACAACAACTGAAACAACTAAGACAGCTAAAACAACTATAACAACTAAAACAACTAAACAAGTACAACCACTAAAAGAACTAAAACAACTAAAACAACTAAAACAACTATAACAACTAAATCAACTGAACAGCTATAACAACTAAAACAACTATAACAACTAAAACAATTATAAACAACTAAAACCACTGAAACAACTAGAAACAACTAAAACAACTAAACCAACTAGAACAACTATAACAACTAAAACAACTAAAATAACTAAAACAACTAAAACAACTACAACAACCGAAACAACTATAACAACTGAAACACCTAAATCAACTATAACACCTATAACAACTAAAACACTTATGACAACTGAACACGTTAAACCCCTAGAACACCTAAAACACCCAAAACAACTAAAGCACCTAAAACAACTAGAACCCCTATAACAACTGAAACCCATAAAACAACTAAAACACCTAAAACAACTGAAACACCTCAACAACTAAAACACCTACAACAACTAAAACAACTAAACACCATAAAACACATATAACACCTATAACACCTACAACACCTAGAACACCTACAACACCTTCAACACCTAGAAAACCTAAAACCACTAGAAGAACTAAAACACATAAAACAACTAAACACCTAAACCAATCAAAACACCTACACAACTAAAACACCTACAACAACTAAAACACCTAAAACAACTACAACACCCTTAGCAACTAAAACAACTAAAACAACTGAACAACTAAAAAAACCAAAACAACTAGAACACCTAAAATACAACTATAACACCTATAACAACTCAAACACCTATAACAACTCAAACATCTAAAACAACTAAAACACCCAAAACAACTAAAACACCTATAACAAATAAAACACCTAAAACATTTATAACGCATAAAACAACTATAAACAACTAAAACACCTAGAACAACAAGAACACCTAAAACAACTAAAACACCTAAAACAACTACAACACCTATAACACCTAAAACACCCGTAACACCTATAACAACTAAAACACCCATAACACCTATAAGACCTAAAACAACTAAAAACACCTAAAAACAACTATAACACCTATAACAACTAAAACACCTAGAAACAACTAAAACACTTATAAACAACTAGAACACATGAAACAAATAGAACACCTAGAACAACTACAACACCTAAAACAACTATAACACCTAAAACAACATAAACACGTATAACACCTTAAACACCTCAAACAACTAAAACACCTATAACAACTATAACACCAGGAACAACTAAAACAACTAATTAACTCAAAGAACTGAAACCCCTATAACAACTAGAACAACTAAACAACTAAAAAAACTGTACCAACTAAATTAACTAGAACACCTACATCAACTATAACACCTAAAACAACTAAAACAACTGAAACAACTACAACAACTAAAACAACTTAAACAACTAAAACAACTAGAAACAACTAAAACAACTAAAACACCTAATTAACTAAAACACCGATAACAACTGAATCACCTACAACAACTATAACACCTATAACACCTATAACACCTAAAAACACCTACATCACCTAAAACACCTTGAACAAATATAACACCTAGAACAATTAAACCAACTAAAACATATATAACAACTAAAACAACTCGAACAACTAAAACAACTAGAACAACTAAACAACTACAACATCTAAAAGAACTATAACACCTAAAACAACTTAACACCTAAAACAACTAAAGCACCTAAACAACTAGAACAACTATAACACCTAAAACAACTAAAACACCTAAAACAACTAAAACACCTGAACAACTAGGACACCTAAACAACTATAACACCTTAAACACCTAAAATAACTGAAACAACTAAAACACCTACAACACCCAAACACCTTGAGCACCTGCAACACCTAAAACACCTAAAACAACTAAAACACCCAAAACAACTATAACACCTTAAACAACTAAAACACCTATAACAACAAAAACACCTAAAACAACTAAAACACCTGTAACAACTGAAACACATATAACAACTAAAACACATGAAACAACTAAAACACCTTCAACAACTAAAACAACTACAACACCTAAATCACATATAACACAAAAAAAAATCCTAAAACACCTATAAACACCTATAACACCTACAACACCTAGAAACACCTAAACAACTTAAATACCTAAACAACTAAAACACCTAAAACAACAAAAACACCTAAACAACTAAAACACCTTGAACAACTTAACACCTAAAACAACTAAAACACCTAGAACACCTAAAACCCCTAAAACACCTCAAATAACTAAACACCTATAACAACTACAACACCTAAAAACAACAACAACACCTAAAAAACAACTAAAACCCCTATAACAACTATAATACCTAAAACAACTATAACAACTACAGCAACTAAAACAACTAGAACGACTTAAACAACTAAAACACCTAGAACAACTATAACACCTAAAGCAACTAAAACAACTAAAACAACTGAAACACCTAAAACAAATAAGTCACCTACAACAACTAAAACACCTATAACAACTATAAAACCTGGAAAAAATAGAACACCTATAACAACTAGAACATCCAAATCAACTAAACACCTATTACAAGTAAATCACATAAAACAACTAAAACACATTTAACACCTAAAATAACTGAAACAACTTAAACAACTAAATTACCTGAAGCAACTACAACACCTAAAACACCTATAACACCACAGATAACAAAACACCTACAACAACTGAAAGAACTAAAACACCTAACACATTTATAACAAATATAAACAACTTTAACTCCAGGAACAACTAAAACAACTAAAAACACTATAACAACTATAACAACTGAAACACCTACAACAACTATAACACCTATAACAACTAAAACAACTAAAACAATTAGAACAACTAAAACAACTATAACAACTAAAACAACTATAATAACTAGATTAACTAAAACACCTAGAACAACTATAACAACTAACAAAACTATAACAACCAAACAACTAAAACACCTACAACAACTATAACACCAAAAATAACTAAAACACCTACAACAACTGAAAGAACTAGAACACCTAAAACATCTATAACAAATAAAAACAACTATAACACCGCAAACAATTTAAACAACTAAAAACACTATAACAACTTTAACAACTGAAACAACTAAAACAACTTCAACAACTATAACAACTAAAACAACTAAAATAACTATAACAACTATAACAACTAGAACAACTAGAACAACTAAAACAACTATAACAGCTAAAACAACTATAACAACTATAACAACCATAACAACTAAAACAACTAAAACAACTACAACAACAAAAACAACTAAAAAACTAAAACAACTATAACACCTAAAACCACTAAAACACTTACAAGAACTAAAACACCTATAACAACTGAAACACTTATAACACGTAGAACAACTATAACAAATAAAACCACTAAATGATTTAAACAACTAAAACAAATACAGCAAATAAAACAACTAAAACAACTAAAACAACTACAACAACTAGCACAAATATAACAACTTAAACAACTAAAACAACTAAAACAACTAAAACAACTATGAAAACTAAAACAACTAAAACAACTTGAACAACAAACACAACTAAAACAACTTAGAAAACATAAAACAACTAAAACACCTACAACAACTAAAACACATATAACAACTAAAACACCTATAACAACTATAACACATAAAACAACTAAAACACCCTGAACACCTAAAACACCTAAACACCAATAACACCTAAAACCCCTATAACACCTAAACAACTGAAACACCTAAAACAACTAAAACACATATAAGAACTAAAACACCTAGAACAACTACAACACCTAAACCAACTATAACACCTAAATCAACAATAACACCTATAACAAATGAAACACCTATAACAGCTATAACACCTAAAACAACTAAAACAACGAAACAACTAAAAAACTAAAACACCTATAACAACTCAAACAACTAAAACAACTAGAACAACTAAAACAACTGGAAAAACTGAAACAACTGAAACAACTACAAGAAATAAAACAACTGAAACAACTAAAACAACTAAAACAACTAAAACAACTAGAACAACTGAACAACTAAACAACTAAAATAACTTTAACAACTATAACACCTAAACAACTGAAACACCTACATACAACTATAACACCTAAAACAATTAGAACACCTGAAACAACTAAAACACCTAGAACAACTTGAACAACTAGAACATCTAAAACACATAAAACAACTAAAACAACTAAAAAACTATAACAACTACAACAACTGAATTTCCTAAATTAACTAGAACAATAAAAAAAAAAAAAAACTCAAACAACTAAAACACCTACAACAACTATAACACCTAAAACAACTGAAACAACTTGAACAACTAAAACAACTAGAACAACTACAACAACTAAAACAACTAAAACAACTAAACAACTAGAACAACTAAAACAACTAAAACAATTAAAACAACTATAACAACTATAACAACTATAAAAACTAAAACAACTAAAATAACTATAACAACTATAAAAACTAAAAAACAATAACAACTGAAACAACTATAACATCAAAAACAACTAAAACAACTATAACAACTACAACAACTTAAACAACTTAAACAACTAAAACAACTAAAACAACTAACAACTGAAACAACTACAACAACTAAACAACTAAAACAACTAAAACACCTAACACTAATATAACACCTAAAACAACTAAAACATCTTGAACAACTAAAACACCTAAAACAACTATAACAACTAAAAAAACTATAACACCTAAAACAACTAAAACACCTAACAACTAAAACACCTAGAAAAACTAAAACACCTAAAACAACTGAAACACCTAAACAACTATACCACCTAAGACAACTAAAACACCTAAAAAACACATAAAACACCTAAAACATCTAAAACACCTATAACAACTAAACACCTAATACAACTAAACACCTAAAACAACTCAAAAACCTAAAACAACTAAAACACCTAAACAACTACAACACCTAAAGCAACTCTAACACCTATAACAACTATAATACCTAAAACAACTAAAACAACTAAACCAACTATAACAACTAAACAACTAAAACAACTATAACAACTAAAACAACTATAACAACTAAACAACTAAAACAACTAAAACAACTTAAAAAACTAAACAACTAAAATAACTCAAACAACTATAACACCTAAACAACTGAAACACCTACAAACCCCTGTAACACCTAAAACAACTAAAACACCTTAAACAACTATAACAACTAAAACAACTAAAATAACTAAACAACTAGAAAAAAACTAAAACATCTATAACAATTAAAACAACTAAAATAACAAGAACAACTAAAAGAACTGGAACAACTGAAACAACTAAAACAACTACAACAACTAAAATAATTAAAACAACTAAAACAACTAAAATACTAAAACAACTATAACAACGAAAAAACTAAAACAACTAAAACATCTAAAACAACTAAAACAAATTAAAAAACTAAACACCTAAAATAACTTAAACAACTATAACACCTAAAGAACTGAAACACCTACAAACAACTAAACACCTTAAACAATTAAAACACCTATAACAACTAGAACACCTAAAAAAAACTAGAACAACTATATCAACTAAAACACCTAAAACAACTAAAACAACTAAAAAACAATAACAACTACAACAACTAAAACACCTAAAACAACTAAAACAATTAAAAAAACTATAAAAACTAGAAGAACTAAAACACCTACAACAACTATAACACCCAAAACAACTAAAACAACTAAACGACTACAACAACTAAAGCAACTAAAACAGCTAAAACAACTATAACGACTAAAACAACTAAAAAAGTACAACAACTAAAACAACTACAACAACGAAAACAACTATATCAACTAAAACAACTAAAACAACTATAACAACTAAAACAACTATAACAACTTAACCAATTAAAACAACTAAAACCACTGAAACAACTAGAAACAACTAAAACAACTAAAACAACTAGAACAACTATAAATACTAAAACAACTAAAACAACTAAACAACTACAACAACGAAAACAACTATAACAACTGAAACACCTAAAACAACTATAACACATAAAACAACTACAACACTTATAACAACTAAAACACATAAACAACTAAAAAACCTATAACAACTGAAACACCCAAAACAACTACAACACCTGAAACAACTATAACTGCTAAAACAACTAAAACACCTATAACAAATATAACACGTAAAACAACCAGAACACCTGAAACACCTATAACAACTATAACACTTAAAACACCTTGAACATTTATAACACATGAAACACGTAAAACACCCATAACACCTACAACACCTATAACACCTATAACACCTAAAACACCCAAAACAACTAAAACACCTAGAAACCTAAAACCCCTAGAACAACTAGAACACACGAATCAACTGAAACACCTTAAACAACCAAACACCTAAACAACTAAAACACCTATAACAACTAAAACACCTAAAACAACTACAAAACCTACAGCAACTAAAACAACTAAAATAACTAGAACAACTAAAACAACTAAAACAACTGAAACAACTAAACAACTAAAACAACCAAAACAACTAAAACACCTATAACAAATAGAACACCTAAAACATGTAAAACACCTAAAACACCTGCAACAACTAAAACACCTAGAACAACTAAAACACCTAAAACAACTAAACACCTAAAACAAATACAACACCCAAAACAACTACAACACCTAAAACACCTAAAACACCTGAAACACCTATAACACCTAAAACACCCATAACACCTATAAGACCTAAAACAACTAAAAACACCTAAAACAACTATAACACCTATAACAACTAAAACAACTAGGAACAACTAAAACACTTATAAACAACTAAAACACATGAAACAAATAGAACACCTAGAACAACTACAACACCTACAACATTTATAACACCTAAAACAACTTAACACCTTTAACACCTAAAACACCTCAAACAACTAAAACCCCTATAACAACTATAACACCTAGAACAACTAAAACAACTAACTAACTTTAAGAACTGAAACCCCTGAAACAACAACAGAACAACTAAAACAACTAAAACACATAAAACAACTAAAACAACTAAAAAAACTGTACCAACTAAATTAACTAAAACACCTACATCAACTATAACACCTAAAACAAATAAAACAACTGAAACAACTACAACAACTAAACAACTGAAACAACTATAACAACTAAAACAACTTAAACAACTAAAACGACTAAATAACTAAAACAACTACAACAACTAAAACAACTAAAACAACTAAACCAACTGAACCAACTAAAACAACTATAACAACTAAAACAACTAAAACAACTATAACAACTAAAACAACTATAACAACTAAACAACTAAAACACCTACAACAACTAAAACACCTAAAACAACTAAAACACCTATAACAACTGAAACATCTAAAACAACTAAAACACCTAAAACACCTAAAACACCCATATCACCTAAAACACATTGAACAAATATAACACCTAGAACAAATAAAACAACTAAAACAACTATAACAACTAAAATACCTAAATCAACTAAGACACCTATAACAACTAAACCCCCTATAACAACTGGAACACCTAGAACAACTAGAACACCGAAAAACAACTAGAACACCTAAAACAACTAAAACAACTATAACAACGTAAAGAACTATAACACCTTAAACAACTATAACAACTAAAACAACTAAAACAACTAAAACGCCAAAAACAACAATAAAAATAAAATAAAAATATAACAACTACAACAACTAAAACACCCAAAACAACTAAAACATGTAAAAAAAAATATAACAACAAGATACAACTAAATCACCTACAACAACTATAACACCTAAATCAACTATAACAACTAAACAACTAAAACAACTAAAACAACTAAACTATAACAACTAAAACAACTAAAACAACTAAACAACTAGAACAACTAAAACAACTAAACAACTAAAACAATTTGAACAACTAAACAACTAAACAACTAGAACAACTACAACAACTAAATCAACTAAAACAACTAGAACAACTAAAACAACTAAAACAACCAGATCAACTAAAATAACTATAACAACTAAAACAACTAGAACAACTTAAAGAACTATAACACCTAAAACAACTTAAACACCTAAAACAACTAAAGCACCTAAACAACTATAACAACTATAACACCTAAAACAGCTAAAACACCCAAAACAACTAAAAACACCTAGACAACTAGAACACCTAAAACAACTATAACACCTAAAACACCTAAAACCACTAAAACACCTTAAACAACTAAAACACCTAAAACAACTGAAACACCTATAACAACTGGAACCCCTATAACAACTAGAACACATTCAACAACTAAAACAACTACAACACCTAAAACACCTATAACACCTAAAAAAAATACCTATAACACCTATAACACCTAAAAACACCTATAACACCTAGAACCTAAAACACCTAGAAAACACCTATAACAACTATAACACCTAAAACAACTAAAACACCTAAACAACTTAAACACCTAAACAACTATAACACCTAACACAACTAAAACACCTAAAACAACTAACACACCTTGAACAAATTAACACCTAAAAAACTAAAACACCTAGAAGACCTAAAACACCTATAACACCTCAAACAACTAAAACCCCTGAAACAACTACAACACCTAAAAAACAAGAACAACACCTAAAACAACTGAGTCCCCTATAACAACTATAATACCTAAAACAACTAAAACAACTACAGCATCTAAAACAACTAAACAACTCAAACAACTAAAACAACTAAAACACCTAAAACAACTATAACACCTAAAACAAATAAAACAACTGAAACACCTAAACAACTAAGACACCTAAAACCAGTAAAACACCTAAAACAACTATAACACCTAGAAAAAACAAAACACCTAAAACAACTAAAACACCTAAATCACCTAAACACCTATTACAAGTAAATCACCTAAAACAACTAAAACACATTTAACACCTAAAATAACTGAAACACCTAAAACAACTAAATTACCTTAAACAACTATAACACCTAAAACAACAATAACACCAAATATAACTAAAACACCTACAACAACTGAAAGAACTAGAACACCTAGAACATCTATAACAAATAAAAACAACTATAACACTTAAAACATCTATAACAAATAAAAACAACTTTAACACCGTAAACAACTAAAACAACTAGAAACACTATAACAACTAAAACAACTGAAACACCTACAACAACTCTAACACGTTAAACAACTAAAACAATTAGAACAACTAAAACAACTATAACAACTAAAACAACTATAACAACTAGAACAACTAAAACACCTAGAAAAACTAAAACAACTAAAAACACTATGACAACTAAAACAACTAAAACACCAACAACAACTATAACACCTGCAACAACTAAAACATTTAAACAACTATAACAACAAAAACAACTGAAACAACTAAAACAACTTCAATAACTAAAACAACTATAACAACTAAAACAACTATTACAACTAAAACAACTAGAATGACTATAACAACTATAACAACTAGAACAACTAGAACAACTAAAACAAGTAAAACAACTATAACAACTAAAACAACTAAAACAACTACATGAACAAATAAACCTAAAAAACTAGAACAACTATAGCCCCTAAAACCACTATAACACTTAAAAGTACTAAAACACCTATAACAACTGGAACACTTATAACACGTAGAACAACTATAGCAACTAAAACCGCTAAACAATTAAAACAACTGAAACATTTACAGCAACTAAAATAACTAAAACAACTAAAATAACTACAACAACTAGCACAACTATAACAACATAAACAACTAAAACAACTAAAACAACTAAAACAACTATGAAAACTAAAACAACTAAAACAACTTGATTAACTAACACAACTAAAACAACTTAGAAAACCTAAAACAAATAAAACACTTAAAACAACTAAAACACATATAACAACTAAAACACCTAAAACAACTAAAACACATTTAACAACTAAAACACCGAGAACACATAAAACACATAAAACACCTATAACACCTACAACCCCTATGGCACCTAAAACAACTGAAACACCTAAAATAACTATAACACCTAAAGGAACTAAAACACCTAGAACAACAACAACCACTGAACCAACTATAACACCTAAATCTACTATAACACCTAAAACAAATATAACAACTTGAACAAGTATAACAACTATAACAACTAAAACAACTTAAACAACTATAACAACTAAAACAACTATAACAACTTAAACAACTAAGACAACTAAAACAACTTAAACAACTAAAACAACTACAACAACTACTACAACAAAAACAACTAAATAACTAAAACAACTAAAACAATTATAACACCCAAACAACTGAAACACCTATAACAGCTATGACACCTAAAACAACTAAAACAACTGAACAACTAAAAAAACTAAAAAACCTATAACAACTCAAACAACTAAAACAACTAGAACAACTAAAACAACTGGAACAACTGAAACAACTGAAACAACTACAAGAATTAAAACAACTGAAACAACTAAAACAACTGAAACAACTAAAACAACTAAACAACTAAAATAACTAAAACAACTATAACACCTAAACAACTGAAACACCTATAAACAACTATAACACCTAAAACAATTAAAACACCTGGAAACACTAAAACACCTAGAACAACTTGAACAACTAGAAAAACTAAAACACCTAAAACAACTAAAACACCTCCAACAACTATAACACCTAAAACAACTAAAACAACTAGAACAACTGAAACAAGTAGAACAACTAGAACAACTCAACCAACTAAAACAAATAAACAACTATAACAACTAAAACAACTAAAACAATTAAAACAACTATAACAACTATAACAACTATAAAAACTAAAACAACTAAAACAACTATAACAACTATAAAAACTTTAAAACAATAACAACTAAAACAACTATAACATCAAAAACAACTAAAACAACTATAACAACTACAACAACTAAAACAACTTAAACAACTAAAACAACAAAACAACTAACAACTGCAACAACTACAACAACTAAACAACTAAAACAACTAAAATACCTAACACAAATAAAACACCCAAAACAACTATAACAACTAAAACAACTAAAACACCTAAAACAACTAAAACACGTAACAACTAAAACACCAAGAAAAACTATAACACCTAAAACAACTGAAACACCTAAACAACTATACCACCTAAGACAACTAAAACACCTATGAACACCTATAACACCTAAAACACCTAAAACACCAATAACACCTATAACAACTAAACACTTAATACAACTAAACACCTAAAACAACTACAACACCTATAACAATTAAAACACCTCAAAGAACTATAACACCTAAAACAACTACAATAACTGAAACACCTACAACAACTAGAACACCTAAAACAACTAAGGCACCTAAAACAACTAAAACACCTACAACAACTAGAACACCTATAACAGCTAGAAAACATATAACAACTAGAACCCCTAAAACAACTATAACAACTAAAACACGTAAAAAGCTGCAACACCTAAACAACTAAAACAACTATAACAACTAAAACACCTAAACAACTGAACAAAACTAAAAAAAACATAACAACTACAACAACTACAACACCTAAAACAACTAAAACAACTAACGACTATAACAACTAAAACAATTAGAACAACTAAAACAGCTTTAACAACTATAACAACTAAAACAACTAAGCAACTACAACAATTAAAACAAATAAAACAAATAAAACAAATAAAACAAATAAAACAAATAAAACAAATAAAACAACCAAATTAACTATAACAACTACATCAACTAAAACAACTAAAACAACTAGAACAACTAAAACAACTGAAACAATTAAACAACTAGAACAACTAAAATAACTAAAACAACTATAACAACTAAAACAACTAAAACAACTAAAACAACTACAACAACTAAAACAACTATAACAACTAAAACACATATAACAACTATAACACCTACAACAACTAAAACACTTATAACAACTAAAACACCTAAAACAACTAAAACACCTAAAACAACTAAAACACCCTAAACAACTACAACACCTGAAACAACTAAAACTCCTAAACAACTATAACACCTAAAACAACTAAAACACGCTAAACAACTATAACACCTAAAACACCTTAAACAACTATAACCCCTAGAATACCTAAAACGACTAAAAAACCTAGAAACACCTAAAACAACATAACACCTTGAACACCTATAACACTTAAAACACCTAAAACACACATAACAACCATAACACCTAAAACAACTAGAACCCATATAACAACTAAAACACATATAACAACTAAAACACCTAAAACAATTATAACACCTAAAAACAACTAAAACACTTAAACAACTAAAACACCTAAACAACTAAAACAACTAAAACACCTAAACACCTGGAACACATAGAACACATAAAACTTCTTAAACACCTGCAACACCTAAAACACCTAGAACACCAACAACACCTAGAACCCTAAAACCCCTAGAACAACTATAACACCTAAAACAACTAAATCAACCAAACAACTTGAACGACTAATAACTAAAACAACTATAACAACTAAAACACCAACAACAACTAGAAAACCTAAAACAACTAAAACAACTAGAACAACTGAAACACCTAGAACAACTATAACACCTAAAACAACTAAAACACCTTGAACACCTGAAACACCTATAACACCTAAAACACCTAAAACACCTACATCATCTAAAACACCTTGAATAAATATATCACCTAAAACAATTAAAAAACCTAAATCAACTACAACAACTATAACAACTAGAACAACTAAAACAACTACAACAACTAAAACAACTAGAAGAACTATGACACCTAAATCAACTTAAAAACCTAAAACAACTAAAACACCCAAACAACTAAAACAACTATAAAACCTAAAACAACTATAACACCTAAAACAACTAAAACCCCATAACAACTAGATCACATAAACAACTATAACACCTAAAAACACCAGAAACAAATATAACACCTAGAACACCCAGAACACCTAAAACACCAACAACACCTAAAACACCTAGAACACATAAAACACCCATAACAACTGTAACACATTAAACAACTAAAACACCTAAAACAACTGAGCACCTAAAACAAGTAAAACACCTAAAACACCTACAACACAAATAACACCTAAACACCTATAACAACTATAACACCTAAAACACCTAAACAACTAAAACACATAAACAACTAAAACACATAAAACAACTAAAACACCTGTAACAACTAAAACACCTTGAACAACTTAACACCTATAACAACTAAAACACCTAGAACAGCTAAAATACCTAAAACACATAGAACAACTTCAACAACTATAACACCTATAACAGCTACAACACCTAAAAACAACAACAACACCTTATACAACTAAAACACCTATAACAACGATAACACCTATAACAACTAAAACACCTGAAACAACCATAACAACTAGAACAACTAAAACAACTAAATCACCTAAAATCACTATAACACCTAAAACAACTACAACAACTAGAACAACTAAAACACCTAAAACAACTGAGACACCTAAAACAACTGAAACACCTAAACAACTCAAACACCTATAACAACTAAAACAACAAAAAACACCTTTAACAACTTAAACACCTAAAAACTAAAACACCTAAAACAACTATAACACCCAAAACAACTGAAACACCTGAACAACTAAAACACCTAAGACAACTAAAACACCTAAAAACACCTATAACACCGAAAAAAACCTAAACACCTATAACACCTTTAACAACTAAACACCTAATACAACCAAACGCCTAAAACAACTAAAATACATTTAAGAACTATAACACCTAGAACAACTAAAATAACTAAAACACCTACAACAACTAAAACACCTAAAACCACTAAGGCACCTAAAACAACTAAAACACCTACAACAACTGGAGCACCGAAAAACAACTAGAACACATAAAACAACTTGAACACCTAAAACAACTAAAACAACTAAAACAACGTAAAGAACTGAAACACCTAAACAACTAAAACAACTAAAACACCTAAACAACTGAAAAAAATTAATAAAAACATACCAACTACAACAACTATAACACCTAAAACAACTAAAACAACTAAAAAAGCTATAACAACCAAAACAACTAGAACATCTACAACAACTATAACACCTAAAACAACTAAAACAACAGAACGACTAAACAACTTAAACAAGTAAAATTTATAAAACAGCTAAAACAACTATAAGAACTAAACAACTAAACAACTACAACAACTAAATCAACTAAAACAACTAAAACAACTATAACAACTAGAACAACCAAATTAACTATAACAACTAAAACAACTAAAACAACTAAAAAAAACTGAAACAACTAAATAACTAGAACAACTAAAACAACTATAACAACTAAAACAACAAGAACAACTAAAACAACTATAACAACTAAAACAGCTACAACAACTAAAACAACTATGATAACTAAAACACCTAAAAAAACTATAACACCTACAACAACTAAAGCACCTAAAACAACTACAACACCTACAACAACTAAAACAACTAAAACAACTAGAACAACTAAAACATCTAAAACAACTAGAACAACCAAACAACTACAACAACCAAAACAACTCGTACACCTACATAACAACTAAAACCCCTATAACAACTAAAACACATAAACAATTATAACACCTAAAACAACTAAAACACCTAAACAACTAAAACACCTAAACAACTAAAACAACTAAAACACCTAAACACCTGGAACACATAAAACACATATAAACCTAGAACACATGAAACACCTTAAACACCTAGAGCACCTACAACAGCTACAACACCTAGAACCTTAAAACCCCTTGAACAACTATAACACCTAAACAACTAAAACAATTAAAACAACTAAACACCTAAACAACTAAAACACCTACAACAACTAAAGCACCTAAAACAACTACAACACCTACAACAACTAAATCAACTAAAACAACTAGGACAACTAAAACAACTAAAACAACTAGAACAAACAAACAACTAAAACAACCAAAACATCTCGAACACCTACAAAACAACTAAAACACCTATAATAACTAAAACGCCTTAAACAACTAAACACCCAAAACAACTAAAACACCTATAACAAATATAACACCTAAAACAACTATAACACCTTAAACAACTAAAACACCTGAAACAACTAAAACACCTATAACAACTAAAACACATATAACAACTACAACACCTAAAACAACTAAAACTCCTAGAACAACTAAAACACCTGAAACACCTATAACACCTACAACAAAGAAAACCCCTATAACAACTAAAACACCTATAACAACTAAAACACATAGAAACAACTAAAACACCTTCAAAACGACTAAAACACATAAAACAAACAGAACACCTAGAACAACTACAACACCTAAAACAACTAAAACACCTAAAACAACTAAAACAACTAAAACAACTGCAAGAACTAAAACACCTAAAAAATCAATAACAAATACAACAACTATAACACCGAAAACAACTAAAACAACTAAAAACACTATAATAACCTAAAAACAACTAAAACACCTACAACAACTATAACACCTAAAACCACCAAAACAATTAGAACAACTAAAACAACTATAACATCTAAAACCACCATAATAACTATAACAACTAAAACGCCTAGAACAACTAAAACAACTAAAAAAACTATAACAACTAAAACAACTAAAACACCTACAACAACTTTAACACCTAAAACAACTAAAACATTTCAACAACCAAAACAACTAAAACAACTGAAACAACTAAAACAACTTAAACAACTAAAACATCTATAACAACTAAAACAACTAAAATAACTATAACAACTATAACAACTAAAACAACTGGACAACTAAAACAACTATAACAACAAAAAACAACTAAAACAACTATAACAACTAAAACAACTAAAACAACTTGAACAACTAAATTTACTAAAGAAACTAAAACAGCTAT
>SDVV010007966.1:0-17465 GCA_016164225.1 Gammarus roeselii | reverse complement strand
TCTTCCGATCTGGTAAAGAGTTAGCAATTTTATGTATGGTTTTACTGTTCGGATAAGATTTTTTTTCGTAGTGTTGGATGTGCTGCTTCTACCATTTTCGTCTATTATAACGAATATTGAATCAATCCACCCTAACATATTTATTACATATCTGTGATGTAAGGTGCGCAGTCAACAAGATCTAGGATATAAACAATGTCTAAGGTACATAATTAGCGAAATATATATCATTGTACGACAACATAGATAAATTTTCAATGAATTCAAAAAGGGGTTACCATACACTGCCATATACATTAATACCGCGGCAACCTCACCTAACAGTCATTCTAACCAATAGCTATGTATTTTTATTCAAGTTCGATGCTTGTGTGTGACCATAAAAGCTGGGTTTCTGTTCACTGTCGATTTGAGTAAATCACTACATTTATCAGCACCTTGTCGGATAACCTCGCTAACAAACACACGGAAGTTAAGACCAACGTCTAGGAACACTTACGATAATCACGTTGAACATGGACGAACTCGAAATGACAACCAAAGAGTGTAAGCCACCTCTACATCACCAGGACCTCTCTGTCAGTAAATTTTCTTATAAAACGTAACACTATACACTTGCTAGGGTTCAATGACGAAATTCCACTAAGGTGCAGGAACAGACTCACACCTCGTAAACATACATCAATAATAAAATAACTACGTAATTCTCTACTCTGCTTTAATTCACAATAAATATATGCCATACACTAAAGGGATCCATCATATTAAATTCGGTCTATTTAAAAAAAAATACCATGAACTCAACAAGCTTTAGCCTAGGGGACTCCTCTAAATCCTAAACATTGAAAAATTGTCTTATAATAAACATACAAAAAGCTGACAACAAGACCAAGTTTGTAACACACTGAATCTTCTATATCTATAATATCCACATCGAACATAGTACCATGATATAAAAAGATATATAAATACTAAAAAATTAACAACATGTAATTAAATTACACCTGAAATAATATTCAAAATTGCAGATACAAACGTAATATATCCTAATATTCCGACATTGCATTATTAAACAACAGATTGAATTAAAGCTGGAAACTGTACAGAGAACTTACAAAACTCATCCACACATATTGAAACGGTCAAGATATAATAAAATAAAAAGAATGATGCAATAACCGAACAATTATGCCTGAAATTGTGTGCTACATGGACGATGCAAATCTAAAGTAACCTGACAATTCTGTAACTGTATGAGATAATTTCATAATTCCAAAAAACACTACAAATTCAACATAAATCATCCGGTCATTACTAAGTATACATAACACAATATAATAACTTGATAATAAATCCATTTCGTTGAGGTACTCCCGCTATTGGAACATCGCGTCAGTGGAACACCGATATATCTGGTTCAAGCCAGGATAATGCGTTATGGGGTAAATAGATTCTCGTAAGGATGCTGCTGGATCAACCAAAAAAACAAACGTCAACTCGCCAACTGCCTAAAGATAATTATATATACCACACCAAACAACTTCCAAGTGAGTAAATTATACCCCAACTAGATAAGAAAATAATCATGTATGTACAGAATATTATAAATAATTATAATCCAAATATAAATATTTACCGAAACAAGTTCTCAAAACAGTGAAATAATGATAAACAGTCATGGAAAAAATACAATTCAAATAACAATTATGAGCAAACTTACATAATTTGCCTAAGCGCATCCAACGGTTTTTACTTTTAAGATTGCATGAAAATTATTATGTAATTGGTAGATTTAATGTCAATAAAAATTATCTTATGAATGTATGTTATCAATACCCCTAAACATTCAGAGGACCAGCATTGAAATGCATATATGCAACATGACATGCAACGAAATTGCAATACAGTATGCTCAGTATTGAAAAGCGAATACCAAAGAGAGTGTGTAAACGTTCTATTTATAAAACCTGTTAACATATAAAGATATAATAATATATATAACTTATTAACATACCTTATGAATAATCCGAAAGCTGTCCGTACATCCGTCAGAATGAGTCATCCGTTAGCCGCCTGCTTGGCTCCGGAGGTCCATGAAATATATGGGGAGCAAGTTCCGTAGACTGAAAATTAACTATATTTATCCTCATCCAATTCCTTCACTAATACGCTTTTGAACGTTATTATAGCTACTGGTAAACTAAAGATTTTCAATGCTTCATCTAGTATCTAGAAATTGTTTCCATTATCAAAAGTTCACATTTTACTTCCCGAAAGAAAATGAAATGTCTAACAAACTCCGATTTCTTTGCAGCAGTGACGAATATGAAAGAGAACCTTTTTGCGGACGATAAATTGGCGTGTTAAATAATAATGTCACAGTCTTATGTCGGGCAATATATTTTTTTATTATGCAAGCTTGCAATCATTCATGGCGTTTAGTTTCGGGAGTCATATACATGTTTAGGTTAACCCCATTGCAATGACCTGTTTTCAACACCGAATTTCCAAATAACTTGTTCAGTGTTGATTGTTTATTGCTTGGAGACGAATTAGTCGAGTTTATTGCATTTATTATTATTTACATATGTCACAATAAACTAAACGGCAAAGACGATTAGGGGGCAGAAACTTTGAAAAATATAATGTATACAATCATACCACAGCAATTTAGGCTGGGAAATTCTTTCAGGCAATGAATTAGGCTGTGTAGATATTCAACTGCTGCCACAGGACACACACACTCATGTTAATCACAGCGGAAGATCAGTTTTACCAAGGCAATTGCCAACAATATCACGCGGGTTGGGGTGTACGGATGATTATTCATTTTATATACAATTGACAATCAGTTTCAGTATTTTCTCTTTTTTTATTTTGCGGTCTCTGTTATTTATCTCTCCCTTTTTTTCATGGTGATCAATTTTGGATTGGTTATTTAAATACGTATCATTAGATGCACGCAAGGGCTACATGTGGACTATGCGGTGTGTTAGTTAGTCTGGTCCAGCCAACTGTGGGAACATTTGCACGCTCCCTGGCGCCAAATAAATGTCCGAGCACAGCTAGGCGTTTTGTTGGATAAATGATGAAGTAATGTGTATATTGATCTTTGAGTTTGAAAGTCTTGAATAGCACTATGCGTGGAGGAGACGAGACGAATCGAGGCAGGTTGAGGCGAGTGGAGACCAGTCGACTGGAAAGGCGATGAGGCGAGATGAACCGAGGCTGGTTGAGCCTAGGTGACCATGGTAATGATGGTTACTAGTGGGACCCGCGGGACCCGAGGGACCCGGTGGTTTCGGGAACCCGGAAGACTCGGAAGACCAGGAGGATTTGGGAACCCGGAGGACTCGGAAGACCACGAGGATAGTGGCGACCCACTTGGACCCTTCTAGGGCATTTTGGGACACGCTTGAGACCATTTGATACCCCATTGAAAAACTTTGGGACCCCTTGTGGCCCCTCTGAACCCTGGGACCCCTGCTTCATCTCACCACGCGGTAAAACCGATGCACAGAAAACGTAGAAATAGGGAAATGCTTGAGTTGAACAATTATCTATTGAAGCGAATCGAGTTGGGTGCGACGAGTCGCGGCTGACCGAAATGATTCGAGACAAGCTGAGAAGAACTGAGACGAGGGGATTCGAGGAACTTGGGGAGCCCGGGGGACCCGGGGGACATAAGTTACCCTTTGGGACTCATCGGGCCATTTTGGGACACAAGGGAACTTTGCCCCCCTCGCTCAGCTTCCATCCTAAAATGCTTGAGTTGAAAAGTTAATTGTTACAGTCCACAAGATTACTTGCACAGAGGAGGGGGGGAGCCGCGTCGAGGCCAGTCGAGGCGCTCGAGATCAGTCGAAACATGTTGAGGCGAGTCGAGTTGCGCGCGGCGAGTCGAGACTGGCCAGAATGAGTCGAGACAAGCCGAGGTGAGCTGAGACGAGGGTCTCGACGGACCCGGGGAGCTCGGGGGACCCGGGGGACTTGGGTTACCCTCCCGGATCCATCGGGCTCATGCGGGACCCGAGGGACTCCAGGCCCTCCCCCTTCCATCCCATCCCCCTAAACAATACGTGTGATGTCAATAATTGGAGCAGTTTTTTCAGACCATGAGGAACCTCTCTTTCTTTCTTCTTCACGATCCACAATTTTGTCACATAAAATAATGCTGCTGCATTTCAGCGAGAGTTCCTGTTTGCGATTTTGTGCTCGCTCGCGCGTGCACGGACCGTACGTAATTTTTGTAGCTGATCTGGACCTTGTAGGTATAGACTTTGCGATGCGTTGCGGTTGGAGTTGATCTGATCTGTGAGCCCGTAGATCCAGTACCATTTTCAACGATACTATCTGCGCGCACTTCCATGGGGATATTGCTCAGGAAGTTCTTTGTTGATGGAGGCAGTGGTTCGTTTCGTCGGAGTCTTTATCTTACTAGAATAAATAAATGATCCCGTAATTGAACTAGACCGCATAGCTATAAACATTGTGTTGCGTTGGTGTCGGAGCTGACTTTTTCCGTGTAGCTGTAAATCTTGTACCAGTCTCGACGATGCTGCCTGTACGCACTGGCGCGCGTATACATTACTAGTGAAGTTCTAAACTATTAAATGCGGAGATTCGTTTCGTTTTAAAGTTTTTTTCTGCACACCAGCGTGCGTCTGATACGACTGAATTTTTAATTTTATGAACTCTGTGGGTGTAGATTCAATGTAGTTATGGTGTCTGGGAGAGAAGCCTTATGAAAAAAAAACATCGCGAGGAATGCACAGAGTCCCATGCTGGACCAGGGAATGTGACTGCCTTACTTGGCGCAATAGGATCGGCCTACTGTATGTGCGGTGGTGAAATGCTGGTATATAGCGAAATATTCCCCTACATAGAAGAAAAAACAGAACAAATAATGCTTTGCAAATGCGCAGTTCGCTTTTGTAAGCAACATGACGTCATACTGCATGCAAGTAGTCAGAGCGAGAAAATGATTAATGGGCGAATGATTAATTCATGGATGAAGATGCAAAATCTGAAACCGAAAGACAACTCTGAGTCTCATTGTGAACGGATGTAAAATCTGGGATCTACCCTATGCCCACTTTCTCCCATAGTTATCAGTCAGTATGGTAATCATTAACGATCAAATACTCCCTAATATTCGCCGCATCATCATTCCAGATGTCACGCAAATCATTTGGGACATAGTGTGTGCCCTGAGTGATCAACATTCTCGTTGCTACTGTGTCCCAACCTGCAAAATGGTAGAGGCTTCAAAGATTTCCAGACCCCTTGCTACCTAAAATATCACTAAAATAATGTGATGATATTTTTCGACTTTACATGAATCTTCTGACAAGGTTGTCAAAAGATCCCCACGGGTTAAAAAAACATTGTTAATATATTCTCAAAACTCAAATTCTACAGTGCAGAGGATCACCAGAGATTTTCAGCAATAATTTTCTTCTCTGCAGATTGACTGTGACCACCTGGCAGTGAGTGAGACGTCCAACCACATGATTGTGCGTTTGTTTTATCTTGATGATCCACAACCTCACCTAACTCAAATAATAAAATAGTGCTCAGGTCACCGTCAATCTTAGCAAACACCTGAACTAAAAATATGTAATATCCTTCATCCAATTTGACGCTCCAGAATGAACCAATTCGCTAACGATTTGAAACAATAATTCAACTTGTTAGCACCAGATTCACCTGAGTCCTGAAAGCTCAAGAAATAGTCATATTTATTTGAAAATTGTTCCGTATGCGATTCTAAACGAATCGTTGAACCAAACGCTTCCGACGTTTCCTGGCACCGGAGCTTGGCATAGACAAAGCCAAAATAGTAATACCGTATTATCCAAAACAGCTAGAGGAACGAATTAGGTGAAACAGTATCCCTACCAATGTTATGATTTAATGTAGACATCAAGTCGTAATTGAGTTGAAGGTGGTGCAAGATTAAAACGATGACAAAACAATGATGTTATTGTAATATTGTAGATGGTATCAAGATCAACGAACAGAGTACATCTCAAACGAGTATACCAATTTATGTTAAAACGATGAAGTGTGGCATTGCATGTAATAATGTTAGCCTCTAAATCGCAGACAATCGTAATGCAATAATTGCCTGGCAAATAAATTTGACCAAAAACTGTCAGTACAGATAAATAGAGAAGGAAGGAGGACCACCCACCCTATAAATGAAATAAACAACATAATTGCAAACAAACTCAAGAGCAAAATCACGCGAAATGAACAAAATGTCTACCACAGTACTGTACGGAGTTATTGAGAATAAACCTATGAAGCGCATATATTTGACAATTGTATAACCGGGATAACCAGACTCAGACTAGGTCCCTATTCAAATGAGACTCACCTCCCGTCATGCTGTCAGGTTATGTTGTGATGTCCTAATTCCCAATCTAACCAGAAGTGGTCGTACTTTGGCTTATGTGTTAGGATAGAACTCTCCAATGAAGAAACAGCTCCACAGTTTGGTATATTCTCAGGGGCGGCCTCCCTAGGCTGCTTGTGTCTCAAATTCAGCTGTTACAGATAATTAGAGACTTCGCCCTAAATTTGTTTTCGATTATTAGTTGCCGGCGACTTTTTTTAGGTCAATGCGGAATTGAAGCAACGGGTATGAATGTGCGATGAGTTAACCCGTTAGAAACAGGTGGTGAACCGATCAGAGTCATAGATCTTCACTGGATTCTCATCGAATGACTTGGACTTATCGGATTTAGCTAGGAATCAAGAGGTGAATTGAATTCCAATGAATTATGAAATTGTCAAACTATAGGACTCATAGTTGTAATAGTTATGCGTGTCAGCATCATCATAGAACCTTGTGGAGGAGGGAGGAGTATTAAACAAATTTTCAAATCGTTTTCCGCAAAAAACAGTTGACGAAATTGAACAGAACTCATTTGTTCAAAATCCACCAAACATTAGTGCAATTAGTGATTGATTCAGTAGTCCAAATAACGAGTAAGAAATTCTTTGTCTCTGAGGCTAAGTTTTAAATGAACATAATATGTAACTCTGCCAATTGATTCTTCAATTCTCAAAGAATGTGCGCTCACTGTATCATATGTCTGTTTTAAAAAGCAAACCACACATGATTCGAAGTGCGTAAAGCTCACAAGTGAATTATGATATCAACATGGTCCAAAGGATGGAAGAGGAGCACGACCCAACACGTAACGGCACTTCTTTTCATCCATCAAAGTTGTCCCTAGTCTTCCATGCTCAGGTGGTCCTTGGTTCGGGGCTACCTCCAGAATTTAATCCAACTTCAACTCTTTGTTCATTGGTTGCCAACGCTCGAGCTATTTTCTAAGTCTCTATACTAAAATAAATTACAGAAATTTGAATCTGCTTCAACATAAGACACTCACCCTAAGCATTACATGTGATGTTCGAATAGATTAAACCCCAATGGCCGGAAATATATATAAATTGAGGTTTATATCTATATAATGATCCAAAAGAAATCTATCCCGGCTAAGCGATAACTTCACGGGATTTGATATGTGTCGATGCATCATCATTCGTTCACTGCACGTTCTCGTGAACAGCCAGCTACTTACGCAGGGGGAATGATTCGTTCATGAAAAGTGGGTTGTGTGGTCTGTGATCTTTCGTTGTAGCATAAGAGTTCTCTAGCAATTGAATCTGTTGTGCTGATTTTTGTGTCCCATGATCCACATCATGAAATTTAAACAGAATTGAAGGAGACGTACTGCCATAGGATTACTCAAAAAAACTATCATGCCCTTAATACACAAAGAAAAGACACCAGCAAATAACTACCTGGCTGATCTTAACATTGAGGTCGTTCATCTAAACGGTTCCATTACGACCAAACGGAAATATATTCTGTATTCTCAACTGAATAATTAGACATAATTATACCATAAATGAAGAGCTAGTTTTAGTACCGATCATAATTGAAATGTAAAGCATATGCAACAAATGGGGTCATGCATTTTCTCTGGTAGTTAGCAAATTCAATTATTGGAGTCACAAATATCCGAACATTAAGATAGCAGCAACAGTGACAAACATAAAAATATCTGTTTTTTTTTTCAATTGCTGTAGAGGAAGTGTTTCCCGGCCCGGTCTCCGATGCAGCGCTAAGTAGGGTTCACTCTCCACAATGAACAAACACTGCATGAGACAGGTTACCGGACGAGTGGCAGCTCTTCGTCAGTTGTTTGCGGTCAGTGGCGGTCAGACGCATCGGACCGGACACAGACATTGACGCAAAAAATATAAGTCTAACTCTGTCAGTCATACCCCGAGAGAGTACTTAGAACACATATATGATGTTTTGAAGGTATCAACGGTGATGAAGAGAGGTTGTTGGACGAGCTGTCGGTCCCTCGGCTACCCTGTGCAGACGACGGCAGTCTCATTTCTTTTCTCGATCCCCCTTTCCTCCGTCTTTCAAAAGCCTCATTAAATACTCTTTTGAATGTTCTCTCAAATCCCATCATATTATGACTTATATTTACCTCCTCATAAACCCTTCCAGTTTAAGTCCCGTAGACAATTCCTTCCCCTTAACCCTGCACCACCATCATTTTAGTTCTCATTCCTTCTGACATTTGCTTGATCATTGCTGTCACATACCCATTTTCATTTCCCTGGATCCCCCTTCATGTCTCTCTCCACCCCATCCCTCCTTTCCCTCTCTATACCGTAGCCACCACAATATAGAGAGCAAAATTTGCTCGTTGAGCCTTATTATCTGAACTTGAGACCTATTGTCTGGATAATCTTTGGGTTAATTCCGGTGTTCTCGAAAACATGAACAGACGAATGTTCTTCAGTTCCTATTCAACCGAACAATACAAGGTAACGGGCAACGACGTAATGTCATGTTATCAACGATATCAATGAAACACAGGAACTGAGGCTTCGCTCTATCATTGTATGCCATTACTGAACCAAACACTTTAGAAAAATCTGTAGGTTTTCCTCGTAACTCTACTGATGTTTCAGTTCTTTTGGACACTTTGTTGGCCTGGTGTTCTCCCAAATTGATCAAAAACGGAATCACCACAAATCGGCATTCATATCCCGGATCAAGAAACTGATATTCAACATTCTTTAGCAGGAATCGATTATCTGAACTGTTAGTATTGTCGTGAAGAAAACATTATATTATATATTGAGTAGGCAAACATTTTGGGATGGGTTTCAGATTACTTTATATCCAAACACCGAATCTGCCAATAATCATTTTATTGCATACTTGATAATATTTTAATACTGTGTCAACGGGATTGAGCATGTTCCTCTGATTTCGTGACCAGCCTAATCGTTCGTGTCTTGCTGCTCTTGTTCTCCAGTATTTCTGACGCTTTGCGATTACAGTTGTAATGCCACCCTGTTTGGCCGTTTTGGATGCTGCGAATTTAACATCCCAGGCAGCTGATGTTTACACAAATACATGAAAAACACAACATGCAGTCTGTTGTTGTCAATTTTTTCTGTTATACGTCGACCCTAATCTGTGATTACACCCGTTTTTTACATGTACCTGGCCATATAATTCGAATATTCCCTCGTGTTCTCTCTCCTCTGAATGAGGGAGAGGATCATCGTTCAGTTCAATATCACTGCACTCCAGGAAAAAAATGAACAAGTGAACAACAACAAGGATTAAGAAGAATCTGGAGAAATTTGGTGTTCTGTGACAGCCTGCCCCAGTGAGGAACATTTAGAGGATGGGAGGTTGGAAGACGCGTCGTAAATTTATAATTTGCGAACATCTTTAAGATAGAACATTTAGCTACATGACTTAATTTCTTGAATGATAAGGCCCACCACAAATCTATCCGACGATGTACTGTGAAACCATCAACCCTCACACCTCTGTTCTGTGGACGACTGTACTGAAATTCGACTTTACTATTAAGTTTTCAATACAAAAATGGAACAGACTCCCAGATGTGTGTATAGAAATCAGAACTGTCAGCAATGCGGAAGTAATTATTGAAAACAACACAAAAGGACAAGAACATGTTTTGACCATTCTAATGAACTCCGTTTCATGTTGACTCTTTCAAATTGATCAATGAGCATTGCCATGATTGATATTAATATCTATTTGTGCTCTCGATTCAAGGGAGTGAAAGAGCAGAAAAAAACAGTGATCATGAAATTTTGAGAGAAGTGACAAACCTGTCACCAGAAGACCACATCTTAAATGGTCAGAAGTTGAGGAGTCACCTATTTTTTTATGGGACAGGAGGTGAGGAACAGGCGAACGTTGAACCTAAATCAGCTGAATGAAGTACAGTAACGACTTTCAAGATGGCCAGGAGATGATTTGGTACTTGTGCCCCTAGGATTTTTTTTTTAGTTATCGGTACGCACATGGAACATAAAGTAAACAATGATGTTACTCGGGTTGTTCATGTCATCAAACGTTTCACAAATCATATCAATGAATATTGCAACAGCTTACAATAAACAGTAACAACCGCAAACACGTAATATGAACGTGCCAATACAATTAGAGGGAAAACCAAAATATAATAACTGAAAACTTATAACGGAAGATGTTTTTTTCTCGATAAAAAATAAACAATCAGCAGTCTTTATCATCATTCACGACCAACAAACAAACGGAACGGCTTATTTTTCTTTAGGTGACTTTCAAAAATGCTCCCCTTGCTACATAAACCAGCAGGAAACGAGGTATAATTTGTACCTTTCGCAGTGTATCCGGAGGCGCTGAGAGTAGGGATAAAAGGCTCAGTATGATGGTGTATAACACAAGTGGCAATGAAATGAAACATTTCGAACATGATTTCCTAATACCGTAATTAAATTGTATCCTGAAGATAACGAAGAAATTTGATCTGTGGGTAAATGTGATTGTTGAAGAGTGAATAAAACGTCGAATGATCAAACTGTTCCTGTTCCAATGAGTGTAAATTTTCTTACGTAACCAAGCACATTAATTGGTTACCTAATACATGTTCGTCTACTGGATAATGTTGGCTCCCAGCAGATAATTTTGTTCAGATAGGCTTGATGTGCTGCAACAAAGGGGCTCAAAGAGACGTAATCGGGTTGATGAGGTTAGTGTTTATGAAGGCAAATGATAATTCCAGGTAACAAATTTTCGGCTTAGCGAAAAAAAAAATCAGTGTCAAATTAAATTTTTTAAACAAATACTTACTTTCATATTTTTTTTTGTAATGCAATGACAACAGACGCCCGAACAATATACATGATAACTACATATGCGATAAATCGAGCAGTGCACAGAGTTTTTCTACATTCTAACAGAGGTTCCAAAAATAGGTGTTATGGTGTTCCAGTCTTCTAAAGATGGGCATAGACAAAGCGCTTCTTCATCTCAACATCTTCCTCAATCACAAGTGATGCTCAGAGAAGGACGGTTTCGATGATGGAACTTCGGTACTTATTTTCATATTTCATCGGAAAACAATCAACAGTGGTTATAAAAAAACTCTTTAACACATGTGAGCAGGATCAGTTTGTTTCTCTTCTACTAATACGAAAGGGGAAATATTAACTAAGATGAAAATCGCCATATATACCATCAGGATCTAGACCATCATTCCGCAACAGTAACTAGTGTCTACACTAGTTACTGCTGGTATATCATCCTTCTCTACAGCTCTTCATTTACTTGAATTTCTAAACCGCTGACCTATGCTCCCACATATTGATTTCATCATCAATATGATTCTTTTTCTGATCAAGTGCATCAATAACAAAATTAGAGTCAGCCTCGAGTCATTATACCATCAAAGTGGTCGCGCAAGTTCTCAGCAATACTTACCTCCCCTGTTATACCATTCACACATTGAGAAACAGAGCTGTCTTCCCTGTTTCGAATTTTTCTTATCTTTTCAGAAATCAATCATCCGCCTATTAATCATTTTCTCGCACAAACTAGTCGCAGGCAATTTTTCCTCATGTTTTTTATCAAGTGAAGTCCGTATTTGCAGGTGTTAGTCATTTTGTTTTATTCCCTAAGTAGGGGCCATTTTGCGGTGTGAGCGTGGCTCCCATGTGCGTTCCCAGCCTAGAATTGGAATGGGGTGGGCGTCGCTGGGAGTTTGGGGATGTTCAGGTATTCATCTAATGGCCATCTTATGCCTGTTGTTTGCAGGTTCATCTTCAGTATCCTTGGCTTGTAACCCCACTTCTGAATCAGCCTAGCTGATCAGGAACCGTCTCCAGTCGGTGAAAAGGGTGGAGAGCGCCAATTAAGGTGAATCCTCCACTATCCTAGGTCCTGGAGTGGGTGCCGCCCATTTCTGTGATGTGGCCTGGAAGTGGGAGACCTGTATTCCGGCACTGCTCTGCGTTTGCCAGACCCGGAATTGAACCCAGAGGACACCCAGGAGATGGGTGGCTATTTTTAGGCAGTGAGGCCTGTAGGGGTGCTGCGGCACAGCCCGACAGATACCCAGGCGTGGAAAAGCCTGTAACGGGTGCCAGCCAGAGAGCGGCTCGCCCGATGTGCCCTGTTTTATTATATAGCCCAGGTGAGCCTGGTCCCAGTGGTCATAGCCAAGGTTGGTGTGCGCGGAGTTGGTGTTGGTTTGGCAGGCTCCATGACCTTGCCACTTGAACCGCTTGGGTGGGTATTCCGCCATCACTTACAGCGGTTTCCCAGCGTTTCTCGATTGCCATAGACCGCTAAGCTTGCGTCATGCAAAACATCCACATGCCTGGTCTAGCCCGGTACCCGGTGTATTCCGCGCGAAGTTTTTATCCCAAACGCCAGTATAAGTACGAGCTAGAAGAAGTGCATATAGCCTCTATGAGCATTAAATAAAACTAAATAGTCCCTTCTTGGATGTAATTATGAGTAATTATGAGGAAAACGAATTATCTCCAATAACAGAGATGTGGAACAGAATCCTAGTGCTAGAGGTACGATACTGATTTGAAAAGAAATAATTTTTGACTTGCATCTGCCTCTCCATCTTGTGGGCATCTGCCTGAGGGCATGTCAGGCTGGGTTACGTCCCTGAGTATGTTGGCATATAGTTGGCTATGTGCTTTACCTATCTATCATAAAGTTTTATTGTATACTCAATCTTGTGATAGAGGAACAAATGAATCCAGGCACGCTTGTCATCAACTCAACGTAGGAATCTAGGTCTCCAGGGATGCTCCTTTGGTGCGTAATAATGATAAATATTATTATTATAATTGTTATTATAATTATTATTTCTATTATTACTAATTATATTGTTATTATTATTATTCATATTGTTATTATTACTAGTATTATTTGTTATTATTACGAATATTTTTTTTATTATCATTATTATCAATACAATTATTATTAATATTATTATACATCAATCTCGCACGTTTCGCTGTCTGCTGTAGAATAAGACTGATGACGCGTCTATCGCTCCTTGACGCTTTATAGCAACCCTAGGGACGGCAATGTCCTCGCCGTGTCTGGCGCGCAGGAGAAGACTAATTTACAGTTTTGTGCATGCCGTGGATGGCGCGCATGATCGTACCTAAAGGACGGTTACTTGCTCGCCTCGGTTGTGTGCCTAGAGAACGGAAATGTGTCAGGACCATGTTCTTTGCAACAGGTAAGCTATCGAAAGTTGGAGCATCCAATTGCGGTCAAAAAGGAATTTTGAGAAGTTGCAGAATAGTAGTAATTTTAGCGGAAGATAAGTATTCATGGAAATGTACCCTTATCTTTGTCTTACATGAAATATGAGTTTTCTTCTTTTCCCAGCTGTGGAGTAACCGAAACATGAACTCCCAATGAGGGTCTGTGAATACGAATTGTCTTTCAAGTATTTATGATTTTAATTTCTATTAATTAACCCAGCTCATTACAATCGTTCGATTCCATTTGCAGCTTTCGGCCCTCCCTACCCTCCTTCCGCTCACAACACGATGGAAGTCTAACATCACAGAAAAACTTTTTATCATGTGAACCATTGGATTTGAAGATAGGTAATGAACTGCTACTTTTTCTGCACATCCGTCTATCTGCAACAGAAATGGCATTGGAATTGTTCTTGAGTTCCTTCCATATAAAATAAAGACAAAGTGATGTGTGAGAACAGCAATTTGGTGGGAAATGCGTTTCGGACGGAGGGAAACCACAAATTTAGCGCATCGGACGCGGTCAGGCAGTGTCAACTTTGTTTGCTGCTACCCTCAAATGATTTTAATGTAAATTTCCAAAGAAGATATGTGTTCTTTTATATCTGTAAACAACATCCTTAATGTTTTGTGTCGAGTAGCAGGAGCAATAATAGAGGAAATGATGTCAAGTAGTCCATCTTTACTGGCTTAACATCGCATGTGAAAATAATCAATCATGACGAATCATTCCTCCAGGGATTTTGGAAAAGTAACAAGGTATATTTGTTCCTGCAAGGTTTATTATAATTGTTGACCCTCCAAACAATACACCAGGAGGATCTAAAATAATGGAATTAAAATGAAATTTTATAATGCAAGTGACGGCTGTCCCGAGGGTATTCAGAAGTGGCAATATTTGTTTCATTTTGTCTCCCAAAAATTATTATTCATGTAATTACCTCTAAAAAAGAGGCCAGCAAGCGTCCATTGCTAGAACATCAGAAATTCAGCTCTTGCAAGTGCGACATAGTCTGTAAGGCCCATGATAGAAGTCTGCCGAGGTCAAACTATGGTTTCATTTAGAGTGTAACTATTAGGCTATATTCAACTTATATTCTTTATTTTTTAAACAAATCTGATTTTAAAGTCTCTGCCTTTGCAATGTATAATACCTAAGTACAATGTTTTCTCCTGCACCAGCACTTGGAAAAACACTGGATTGTGGTTCATCAAATTGTCATGGACAATATTTTTTTTTTCTGTAGCCTATGGTCATGATCAACCAATTTTTTCTTCATAAACACTAATAAAAAAGTCGGCTGATCTCGAAGATCGGTACATTTTGAAATCGAGTGATCTTGCATGTTTTTCCCATGATCAATTTTGTATTAGTACCGATTGTTTCGCGGTGATAGCAGCCTTGTATGTGTATTGTGAGCAATAGCAGCCTTGTATGTGTATTGTGAGCAAGTTCAGTTCGGATCGCTCATGTTTTATTTGCTAACTCAGTCCTGATAAAATGCATTGTGATTCTTGTCATATTCATGTCTGCATATAAAAATTGGTCTCAAATCTACGTCAGATATGTTTATTAATTAGTAATTCAAAAATTTTTGTTAGCGATCTAATTCGTTTCAAGTATAAATATAATTCGAAGTAAATGGTCATGTTGAGCCTAGCAAACTTTCGCATTAGACATGACACTTCAGGTTAACAATTTCTGGCTTTTGCAATTCTGTTTTAGAATCAGAAAAAAATACTACAGTGATTTTCATTTTGTTTAATCACGGAGATCAAGATAACACGAAAAAAAGTTATATTGGGTGAAGAACAGGAGTACCTGAAAAATGATTAAATACATCAAAGAGATGTTCATTTTTTCAGTATATGAAATGATAATGCGTGAACAAATGTTTGAAATTACACCCATTTGCTGTGTGATGGCCACCTTTTGAGAGCAACTCAAACATACATAAGTGGGAGAAAACTTGATAAAACAACATTCGATTTTTTATTGATACACTTTCGTTCATAATCAAAGGTATTGCATGGAAACTGTTCATTGGATCGATGCATAGAACAATAACCTCGTCATCTAGATAATCTTTTCATCTCATATCGACCAATCAAGAATTATAAATTCTGTCATACAGTATTGCACAAGAATGTGGCACGTGCAGTCACAGCAGCAAGCAATCCGAAGATGTAATAGCCATGAAGTTCTGCACAACTGTGGATTGCCTCTTCATATAGTTTGAAATAGCTAAACATGGAGTGTCGAAGTGGTATTGAATCCCGCTACTGCACGACAAGGAGTGTATTTTGTGCACGGTATTTTCTCTCAGTAAAGTGTCGGTTCCCCGAATCAAAAGTATATTCCTAATAATATTAGAGAATTTTGTTAGTTGTATTCATTCGTGGAAGAATTCCTGCACATACATATTCCCATAACTCATCATGGAGAGCTGTTGAGGTCCTCTCTAGGTCTAACACGTAATATGAAAATATTTGATTTTTTTGTTGTTTGGGTTGTGTGGGGGGGGAGTAACATTGTTTCCTTCCAACTTAATTGTATCATTTGGCTGGAAACCATCAACAAATGATGATAATGATCAATGACCATATCGGCAAATCCGCAATACTTTACACAATATCCCGACTTAAATATCGTTTGCATGGCTGCAAAGGGGCATTATAAATAACGATGACTGATGTTGATGACCTACCATTTGTATTTCTTTGCATTCAAAATGTTCCTAATCCGTTAATTAATATAGGTTCCCAATTTAAACTTTCCATAACGAAACAAATCGAATTATTCACATTAAATTATCCTTCCGTCATAAAAATTGATCAATTATTAAATCTACTATACATATCATCATCAATGTGGGGCTTGGTTCCAACCGCTGCATAGCTACTCAAATTTAAAACCGGAAAAAATTGTAAAACATTCCACTAGGTTAATAGTTTGATGTGTCTGCTCGTTCTACCGTGACGTTTCGAGATAGAAACATAATTACTCCTAACGGAGGAACTGAAATGATTCATCATTTCTGAAAGATATAATTGTTTAGCTCCCTATATTCATTTCCTGGCAACATTATTTCCAGTTTCCCTTTACAAGGAAATACAAAGACGTTCTGTATGAAATTCGGTAATATTTTTCGGAAAAAAATGCACAGAACAATTTATCGAGAATCATTTGGACTCTACGCAGCTTATCAGATGTAGCTTATTAATTTGCAGGGCCTTCCCCTGTTATATACCTTCACTTCAAATTGGTTTTCTGTTACAAAAAATCTACCTTACGTGTTTGGTATTTTATATCGTGTAAGTTATTTCATGTCTCATTGTTAAATTGCAATGTTACAATCAATTTAAAAGTTACTTCGATTGATACACTTTAAATCTTACAAATGGCATAGCTTTTATGAAGAAAAATGTTGCATGAAATGTTTTCGACATTTGGAAATAATCACTAACTCGATGGTGAAATTCAATCATATTTTGATTAAACATGCTTTTCTTGGATCAAGATGAAACTAACATCCCTAACTATACTGCAATCAAAACACAAGAGCCGTTTCAGGGTTAGGAATTCAGATACTGGTCATTGTATCACAGTATTAGTTGTTACACTAAGCCTACAATACAATATCTCAAATGGAAATGCAAAATTATTCAATCACGAATTATTGATCTTCTCATAAATATTCCGGTTTCACTATAATAACCACTCCCTTATATTACAAATCACAGTCGTGAAACATAGAATATCATTTTACATGTTAGCAAAATGCCTCGACCTAACGTCGTCACCTCTTTTCATC
>SDVV010007965.1:0-17465 GCA_016164225.1 Gammarus roeselii | reverse complement strand
GTCACTGGTGTCGCTGCACTGTCACTGGTGTCGCTGTACTGTCACTGGTGTCGCTGTACTGTCACTGGTGTCGCTGTACTGTCACTGGTGTCGCTGTACTGTCACTGGTGTCGCTGTACTGTCACTGGTGTCGCTGTTCAGTCACTGGTGTAGCTCTGTTCTGTCACTGGTGGCGCTGTACTGCCACTGGTGTAGCTCTGTACTGTCACACTGGTGTCGCTGTACAGTCACTGGTGTAGCTCTGTTCTGTCACTGGTGTCGCTGTACAGTCACTGGTGTAGCTCTGTTCTGTCACTGGTGGCGCTGTATTGTCACTGATGTCGATAGGAACGGAAACTTCCATCCGCCAGAGCAGCGAATCTTTCAAGGCATAGGACAGTCTCTGTCCATTCGTTCACCGAGCACCTTGAAAACATAAATGGTGAGTGAACCAAGGCTCACTCAGCAAGCTAAAATGTGCTGGAGAGTTGTCACAGGCTGCGGTGACTGCCTTTCAAAGACGTCGATCCTCATTGCCGCAATTGCCGGACTGGCATCAAGAAAACGCCTTAAAGGTGCACAAGATTCCGCGCCATCGAAATTTTGTTCACGATTTATATCTGTGAAATAGGGTTCACTTAATAACATGGCAGTCATTTAAAGTGTAAAAAAGTCTTAGATATGTTTTGGGGCGTATTAGTAATTACCATCCGAAAAACTGCGCTCGAATGACTAGCGTTTTGAAGAAGAAGGTCATCCGCCCCTGTTGCTTGCATGAATGCGTTCTAGTACTACTGCAGCTTAGCGCAAACTCTCCAAGCTGGTCTACTTCCGTAGAGCAAGTGGTTTTAGTTATATAATAGTTTAGCTTCCTAACAATATACAAATTTTGCTCATTCATGTGATCGTTAACTTACTTGGAACAACGGTCGCAGTCAGCTGTTGACCTTGAGCGCGGCGGCATGGAAATTTTATTACACTCTACTTGGTCCGAAGATAATGTTTCTTAAGATATTTCTCGATAATTTTTTTCTACAGAGCCCTTTCTAAAAAAGTAATAACAGATTTTTTAACACTAACACTAACCTAGCAAAACGAAATGGTGAAAGTTTCAAACTCTAGAGCACTTTTAAGTCCTTCTCCTCTTCCAATCACCGAGAGCCAATGTAGCTAGTGTTGTGCTCCACCTCTGTCTAGTACGATGCCAGGGCCATGCTGCCATGATGCGTGATGAACAAACAGCGCCGTCTTTTTTTCTGTAGAACGGCTCACTGGTTCGGCAGGTTTGGTTCACAATCGTTGCGTTACAAATTTCTGTCAGAAAACGGATGCGGGCTACTCAATAAATTCATTGACATCATTGCTAATTGTGACATGAAAACACCGAATAACAGTGTTACGAAAACTATTTTGCTCTCATTACGTTATAATCTCTGACATCACGCCTTGACGTCAGAGCTCTCAGAGATCATAAGTGTACATCACTCCTATTCATAGTCTCTATATCTCACACCCTCTGCTCCTCTCAGCATATCAATGAACCACGTCAGCGCCTTTGGAAGCCATCAGCCAAACACTTTTTAATAATGACTCGGATCATTTTTGACGGACGAATTCAAAAGATCTGACGGGGAGTCATTACTCGCAAGACCGGTTAATGTGAACTGCAAAGTGAGCACAAACGTCTTAAGGGACGTTATAAAGCTTAGGGCTTGAGTGCTGCGGGAGTAGCGGACGGTAGCGTCTCTTGGAAGCAATGAAAATAATAACTCCTTGGTGAAGTTTATCGTCTAAAGGGAGGAGAGAGGTGGATAAAAGGCTCTTTATAACTTTCTTGGTGTCGAAGATTCCAGACTCTTCTCGAATGACACATGCCTCGGCTGAATGAGAGACTTTTAAAAATCAACATACACCCAGTCTCTGAGCATCATTTAAACCAAGAAAAAATATTTCTCATCTCTAAGGGCATTGCGACTTATCTGCCTGTTTTACTTCTTCCAATACATAAAAAGTTTTTTTTTATAATATCAAAGACGTCAGTTCCAAAAGTACACACCATTCATTGCTTCATTATATAATTAAAAAAACGCAGCACACAACCAAACGATGCACTTGTTGCAGCAGCGGTGCCCTCAAACCGTCTGAGAGGGGAAGGCGCTCCGATAGAGGGTAATACATCTGCCTCTGCTCCATTCTGATGTGATCCGCTCTTGGACGTCAGAATGAAACAAAACAAGTGCCTCTGCTCCATTCTGATGTGATCAGCTCATGGACGTCAGTATGAAAAACAACAAGTGCCTCTGCTCCTTTCTGATGTGATCTGCTCTTGTACGTCAATTTAAAACAAAACAAGTGACTCTGCTCCGTCAGATGTGATCTGCTCTTGGAAGTCAGAATGAAACAAAACAATTGCCTCTGCTCCATTCTGATGTGAACTGCTCGTGGACGTCAATATGGAACAAAAAAAATTGCCTCTGCTCATTTCTGATTTGATCTGCTCTTGGACGTCAGTATGAAACAAATCAAGTGCGCAAAGCTGTTTCAGTAGAGGAAAACAAACTGTCAACAAATTAAAGACACAAAAATGGGATTGAAGTTAACAGTAAGTAATTTGTACATGAAAAATATTAGGAGGAAAATATCAGAATGGCAACAACTAGCGCACAGTTCCATAGAATCAGATGTGAGTGCGAGTAAATACTACTGGTAAATATACTACTGGAATCAGCGGCCACCAGTCCGCTGATTCCAATCAATCTACTGACTATCCCAGCATGATGGACAACAAATGACATATTGTGGCCACCAGTCCGCTGATTCCAATCAATCTACTGACTATCCCAGCACGATGGCCAACGAATGACGTATTGTGGCCACCAGTCCGCTGATTCCAATCAATCTACTGACTATCCCAGCATGATGGACAACAAATGACATATTGTGGCCACCAGTCTGCTGAATACAATCAATAAACTGACAATCTTGTCACGATGGACTACGCAACGCGTCGGAAAGGTACCAAGTTCAACGATGCACGCACTTTTTCACCTCCCCTGGGGCGACTATCTTGGAATGAACGTGATAATAACCTCTTGTTTCCGTATGATGGAAATAAGACACAACTGAACCCATTAATGCGACTCTTATTGGGGAAGGAATGAAGTAGCAAATACAAATACAAGGCAAACATTATTACTACAAAGACCAGTATCGACGGCGTTTGGGAGATTCTGTCGGCTATGGATGGTATTTGGCATATACACGTTCTTTGTGTGGATGTTGTGTTCCTGTTAATATTCAATCAATTAGTGGTACATACGATCGCGTACAAATTAGTGGGCTAGCTTGGCGTGTCTGCCTCGAATTCCAGGAAGATCATACAAATTGTACAATGCTTCAAACAGCTTGGGACAGTCCCACACGACCACGTGCTGTCGATCGTTTCTTATCAAAATATAAGAAGGGTTGTCTCCGATGGATTGTTGCCCACCGTAATAATGACAATCATCACTTCTGGGAGGAGAATTTCCATTGAGGTGATGACTCTCCAGTGCATGTTACGTAATGATTTTCACAAAGAAAAATTGTATTTACTACGTTTCTATTAGCGGTTTTTACATGGAAATGTTCCCACAAATGGCTGATAACCTCGCCCGCAAACTCTGGAGCATTGCCAGATTGGAGTCGTGAGGATGCGACGTGATGGGCGACTTGCTGTTCTCTCAGTGCGCGTGTCTCTGAAGTAGTCTGGAATTGCAACGATTATCAAGTAACGTGTAAGAATCGGTGAAAGTTATAATAGAATGACTTCCTGAACTAGTCATTGGCAGGGGGCTTATGATGTCCGTGACTACTTCTTCTTCCTGAACTAGTCATTGGCAGAGGGCTTATGATGTCCGTGGCTACTACTTCTTCTTCCTGAAGTAGTCATTGGCAGAGGGCTTATGATGCCCGTGGCTACTTCTTCTTCCTGAACTAGTCATTGGCAGAAGGCTTATGATGTCCGTGGCTACTTCTTCTTCCTGAACTAGTCATTGGCAGGGGGCTTATGATGCCCGTGGCTACTTCTTCTTCCTGAACTAGTCATTGGCAGAGGCTTATGATGCCCGTGGCTACTTCTTCTTCCTGAACTAGTCATTGGCAGAGGACTTATGATGTCCGTGGCTACTTCTTCTTCCTGAACTAGTCATTGGCAGAGGGCTTTTGATATCCGTGGCTACTTCTTCTTCCTGAACTAGTCATTTGCAGAAGGCTTATGATGTCGGTGGCTACTCCTTCTTCCTGAACAAGCTATTGGCAGAGGGCGTATGATGTCCGTGACTACTTCTTCTTCCTGAAGTAGTCATTGGCAGAGGACTTATGATGTCCGTGGCTATATCTTCTTCCTGAGCTAGTCATTGGCAGAGGGCTTATGATGTCCGTGGCTACTTCTTCTTCCTGAACTAGTCATTGGCAGAGGGCTTATGATGTCCATGACTACTTCTTCTTCCTGAACTAGTCATTGGCAGAGGGCTTATAATGTCCGTGGCTACTTCTTCTTCCTGAACTAGTCATTGGCAGAGGGCTTATGATGTCCGTGGCTACTACTTCTTCTTCCTGAGCTAGTCATTGGCAGAGGGCTTATGATGTTCCTGGCTACTTCTTCTTCCTGAACTAGTCATTGGCAGAGGGCTTGTGATGTCCGTGGCTACTTCTTCTTCCTGAAGTAGTCATTGGCAGAGGACTTATGATGTCCGTGGCTACTTCTTCTTCCTGAGCTCGTCATTGGCAGAGGGCTTATGATGTCCGTGACTACTTCTTCTTCCTGAACTAGTCATTGTCAGAGGGCTTATGATGTCCGTGGCTACTTCTTCTTCCTGAACTAGTCATTGGCAGAGGGCTTATGATGTCCGTGGCTACTTCTTCTTCCTGAACTAGTCATTGGCAGAGGGCTTATGATGTCCGTGGCTACTTCTTCTTCCTGAACTAGTCATTGGCAGAGGGCTTATGATGTCCGTGACTACTTCTTCTGCCTAAACTAGTCATTGGAAGAGGGCTTATGATGTCCGTGGCTACTTTTTCCCATGGTTTCGTGACTACGTGTAAGTTCTAATTGAGGTTCACTCCTCACAACATTTGTGATCAAAATTTTGTTTTGAGTTTAAACAATGTTCGGCTGCTCGACGAATTAACGTTCGCGGTACCACAATTGTACAATAATTACTTCCTCTCCTCATCTTTGGGTAGTTGTTCGCCCGTGAAGTATATCACAAATAATCATATATTGTGACCGACCATTCACAAGGTCGCTTTGTGGTTGATGGAAAAGGTATTCGTCTAAATATGAGTCACATCTTTTCTCCTTGATGAGTTCTTCGACCATGAATGCTGATGCCGGTACACGTTCTTTTGATACTTTTAGTTACGTTTTAGATTTCTGTACATAATCAATGTGCGACGGTATTTCTTTGTAGTCTTTGTCGCCCTTTTATAGGGTTGGCAGACTATACGGAGTGCAGGAGAACGCGTCTGCCAAATACTTTTATTTGCTGAAAACGTACACGATTCAAGAATCATACTCTCACGTCAGCACTGCCCATCGTGCTAAGGCACCTTCGGGTAGAGACAGTCGGAACAAGAAAGACAGTGGAGAGTGATCCGTAAATATCGTCACCTCATAACCATAAACTAGGTACCCGAAATTCTTCAGATTTCATAGTGCGGTTTAGCTTCACGTTTCATCATTGAATATCGCCGCTCTTCGTCAGACAAGGATCGTGAAGCTTACGAAATCGGGTGTAACATCTCGTTAGCGTCCGGCTGCAGCAACACGGCTTCTGGTCCAACATTGGGAGAGACGGTGAACACGAAAAGGGGGCACTGAAATTGGGGAGACTCAAACCTGAACTTTTATTAAACATTATTTTAAGGTTTGCATGGCTTGTTGTTGTTCGGCTAGCTATGCAAATGGCTGACCCTTCTTTGATAACTTATTTAAGATGTTAGCAATACGTGACAATTCCGACACAAAGCCTTGTGAATAACTCAACAGGACCCAAAATGATCGGATTGGTCTGTGTTAGTTGGTGCGGGATAATCTTCCATTGATTCTTAGTAATCAGGATGCATTTTCATACCTTCGAGACTTACAGGGTGTCCAAAGATTATATTATTGGTTTTACGAACTCGCACTTTGGTTTACGCGCATGGTTGCTACGCTCAACTTCTGACGAACTTTCTCTAAGAGACCAAATGCTCGTCTATTGTCGGGTCGAGATTATGATGTCATTTGATATGCAAGGAGTGCACACCGGGAACTTCACCGAACACAAGTGTGATACATTAGCAACATGAACTCGATGCACTGCGACGCCCGAATAGCACCTCGTCGAGAAGTGCCCCTACTCGGGACAGTAGAAGCACTCAAAGAACTCAATGTTGTACGGTTTTATATCCGAACAAAGTTTCTCGATAGACAATATCAACTCCATTTCAGATGAGGACGTATATGGTCCTTGAAATGATAATTGATTTTTTTGAATCTTCAATCTTAAACGAATTTTCTTTCGCTACTGTTCATAGCATGTTCGATTTTAGCTCACCAGAAAACAGGCTTTTGACTCCTATTGATCCAGGCAATCACGTTTACGTATTATGCATGTTCTGAAATGTCACGAGAATCCTTTAAAGTGTCACCGTCTTCTTATTTAGTGATACCAAGATTCCGCAGCTGTTCTGTTTTCATCGCAGTACATCAGCAGAATTTCCTAAATTGTAATCGAAAATTGTACATAGTAGCCGTCTGCTGAAGATCTGCAGCCGTTATCACCTCCATTATCGTGAGATACTCTTAACCGCATGATAACTCAGAACAGTTTTAGACCTGATTAAAGTCATTTCAGAGTAATGTATAAATCATTGGCTCAGAAAGTCCGCCAACGCACAATTATTTAATCTTATAATTTCTCACCATTATCAAATATATACTTTTTTTAAGCTACTTGGATGTCGTTGGGGGTATGCGGTATATTAAGCAGAAAGCACAGATTTTCCTCTTTGAATAAAGTGTGAAAAATGTAAGTACGTTTTTACATGCCAGCAATGTCCTCTGTTACCCAAACACGGACCATCGCTGATCAAACGTAGCCTGCTTAATAGGCTGCTTTACAACGGGATGCAACCAAGAAGGTTGGATGGCGTGCAACGCTGTCAGTGCTCTTCCGGACATGGTGGAAAGAAGTCGTAGCTCGATGGAGAAGAACTGTGTGAAGAGGGATGGGAGGCTTGGGACAGCTCGAGGGAGATGGGGAAGGGGATCTTGGAGATTCAGCTGGCCGTTTTTCTTACACTCTACCTTCTTCCCCTCCGATATATTCTAGATAACACTGATAAAAAAGTCAGACCCCACATAGTGGGTGTCTGGACTATTTGAGAAACTGTAAATGACTCCTTATCTGTATACAAGTGAACAACCACTGTAAATTATTTAATCAAAGAAACAATTTTACCTTAGGCTCCTGCAATGTATCTGCGAGACTGCTCTCTGTTCATTACGAACATGCTACAATAGAGTTTGAAAGCAAGTGGCATGCTTGTTTAGTTAGGAAGGCAATTATTGCATGAACTAATGAAAGCATCAGTGAGTGATCTTGGGCATGGATAACTATGTACTTAGAACGCTTGTGGAATATAGTTAAGCTGAGAAATGGGGCACGAAAAACAACACATCTAGAGCGTGAGGCAGAAATATTTTTTTGGTCAAGGTGTTATTGGGTTTCATTGTTCGAGAATTGTACCCTTCATTCTTACTCATGTGATCTCTCCGACGGACTCCGCAATAACCGCATGATTGATCAGCTCTCCAACTACTCTCAGCAAGCTAGAATCATTTGCATAGAACTCTCTGTTTTTCTGGTGTGGATTGGACCAGATTAAGTGGGTTCCTTCTCCACCGGCGCTCTGACGCGAGTCTGTGTGAGCTCATTCGTAGGGCGAGACGAATCGATGACACATCAGCCGTGAGGAGAGATAACAGACGTGAGCCAAGGACACTAACATGTAAGACCCTTGACACAACATCACTCTTCCCACCATCCGCCACAACTCAATGCTTATGGTTCGATCAGAGCAGTTTAAGAACAGAACGAAGTTTATGAAGTTCCAGATGAATAATACGTTCATTGGCAGCAGAAAAGTCAATCCGGAAGTTGAAAAGCTACTTCAGAGGAACATACAAGCTCGATAGTGATGTCGGTGTGAGTACTGGACGCTCTTCGCTCCCTTAGCTACATGTCGACCTTGAAGGACGACTTGACAACTCTTTGTCTCTTTAATATCCTCGGTTTCGTAACAATATTACATTTCCAGTCTCGTTGATTGCGAGTAACATCGAAATGCAACTGGCATGTTGACGTAAGAATTTATGGGAAACATGAGTACCAATATGGTGGCATAAGTTGTAGAGTTAATATCTTCAGTACGATGCAGGACTTGATCATTAAATCAGTAGGGAGGGTGACGAAAGTAAGAGCAAGCAAGGGTAATTATTGGTTCACATGGTCACATATATTTGACTGAGTAATGGAAAAAGATGTAAGACAGTGATGTAACAAGTCAACAATACAATATTATACGTTATTATATCACAAGTAAGCGTATCGAGAAATAGGTATGCAAACGAAATGAATTGAATAACTCCCAGCTTGAAGGTACTAACTATTAACGTACAGGTTGGCTCTCCTTATTTCTGTAAGCAATACAAGAAGGTATACGAGGTTCTTAAGGCAGACGCTGGCTGCATAGAGTCTCAGAGATTCCCACAGTGGAGTTGACGCACTTACCATGAAGGCTTTCATGGCGGTTTCAAGTAAAATTTATATTAAAACGTTTGTGTCTAACAGCGTCCAGCCTGTTTTGACAGATTAGAGGGAAAGACGTAAATGTTTCTTGGAATCCCCTCACGCGAGTACACTCGCCCAACCTCGGGCGAATGCACTCGCCCAACCTCGGGCGAATGCACTCGCCCAACCTCGGGCGAATGCACTCGCCCAACCTCGGGCGAGTGCACGAGCGACAATTGCTCATGTTTTTTCAACTAGTGTACATTCTTGAAAGAGTTTTACATGCGCTAAAAAGTCTTTGATTCTGTTTTTATGATATTTTATAGATTATATAACTACGTCGTTAGTAAATACATTTTCCTCGTTTTGTCGCATTCGGTTATTTTTTCCATCACAAGGGTCAAGTAGCGCACTAGTCCATACAAAATATGAGGCATAGTAACAATAGCACTTCTGCCTCCGTAGAACACTTTCCATCACACGTAATATATGATGTTTAATCGAATAGCTGCTAATTTTTGGTCGAGCTTCAGCTACTGGTGCTTCCCTTCTCTGCGTTTCCAGCAGCTCAAGCAGGTATTATTAACTAGTTTGTTTCACTGCGCCGAGGTTTACGGTATCCGTCAAAGTACTGTCAACCGTCTTATGAACAGTTCACACCAAGCCTTGGCAAACTAAATTGTTTCGTTTGTAGCAGTGCTAGTAAATATCTATGTGTTTGGTGTGACGTAGTCCTGATAGGAATCGCTTTTGTTACCGTGCCAATTATCAACTGAGAACCTCGTTGATAGCACAGGCTGAAGCTTATAAGTGCTGGGACCTTATACCGCACGTTTGCTTTGCTTTAAAAGTGTTACTTCAACCTCAACGTTAGAATTTGCAAAGCCGGTCAAGAAGCCTTCAGGAGTGAGCCACCCCGGCTCCTGGCGTGACCCAGGGGGCCGATGATGAGACAGAAAAAAAAACATTCAAGAGGGGCTAGCTTCCTCTCCGCAGTGACGAAGACCAAGATCCCAGCAGCGAAGAACATCAGCCTCTCCAAGACGAACAGTGCCACCTCAGCTGAAGAAGACCGGACCAATGACCGCATCGAGGAATTGGCCAGAAGTATTCGCGAAATTAAGAAATTACTAAGCCAAGGGACCGGGCATTCCGAGCAGGAAACAGAAGGTTTCACTGCAGAATCCAGCACAATCGACGGACGACAGTCTAACGAGACTGGAGCATTACGTAAAAGTTATATTTATTCAAATCTACGAACTCATGAAAACCCGACCAGCCAAAGAACCCGCAACCTACGCAAGTGCCTCTACCTCTACATCCGATGACAACCTTTCATTGTTAAATGTTATTTCCATCAACAAACTTTCCCTTTCTCGATCTATTAAAACAGAAAATACACCGACAAAAGACGCTATCTTAGTCGTTCTACTTCAGAACTTACCTCCTTCTATTAAAAGGCAACCCAGTTTGGGCCAAAAGGCCAGTTGTTGTCTTCATACACTTGTAAACAATTGTAAACCTCGAAGGCTCTCCACCTTACAAAAACCCAAACTGAGCTCCGAGGGCTGCAAGAAATAAGCAGTACTCGCCATTTAATTAACACAACCTGTTTAACAACGATCCCAGCTTTACCGACCATTTAAAAATCACATTCAACGCCAAGGACAGAGCGGATATTTGTCCTTACACTCTACGAGAAGAACTGTGTTCCATCACTGGCCGTCTAGTCCTAAGCATCACCACCAGCGGCGACGAAGATTACACCATTAGAGGGGATACAAAACTTCAAAGCGACGTTATACTCTCCAAGACCAGAATATGCCAAAAGCCATGCCCAATCATTCCACTTCCGACTTCTCTATGAGTTCATGCCTGATTTACATTGAGGATCTCCCGAAGGAGGAGGTCGATGAGTTTATCACCGGATTCGTTTAATACGCGGACTGTGTGGTCGTAGCAAAAATCGCACCAAAAATCACACCGAAAAAGAACACCACCACGGCTCTCTTGCTGAAATCCAATTTCTTTGCCTCGCCAAACTACATAGACATACCTTTTCCTGCCACCAAAACCAAGGTTAAACCCTTCGACAGACGTTCGATGCAATGTTATAAATGCCAGAAATGCGAACACACTTTGAAATTGCAACGGTAAGCTTAGATGTTCACACTTCTACCAAGACGACCATGACAGACGAGGCGATTCTCGGTCGTGCCCATCCGTAGAAACCCACTCATTGCCAGTACTGCAGAGTAAACGGACACCCCACGGGACACAAAGACTGCACTCAACATAAAATAGACAGAAAAATTATCCAATTCCAGATAGATCACGGAATCAGGCGATGAGAAGCTATGTCCTCGATGCACTCATCCCAGGCTGTCCCTCCCAATTAGGAGAAAATATCAGCATCATTCCCTACTCACTTTCTCAAATCGTTCGTAGACAACGGTGCAAGCATCGTTGCTTATCCAACAAATCCATTACTATGATAAACTCACTCTCTCAAAGACTAGGAAGTAAACCATAATTCATCCACCGACAGGGACAGAAGTATCTGGCCCACGTCGTAAAACTCGAACAAAGTGACGCTGTACAAAAAGTTACCCACGTAGACAAACACAAAGTAATTGTCGAATTACCTACGATACGATACGATACCTAACGAATCATGTCCACTTCCTGCTACACCCTCACGAAAGACATGAGCGCTTTAGTAGCAGATTCGGCAAAGGATTACAGAAATACCGGAGTTTCCCAAGCAACGTTGCTCAAATCACGAAACTCTAGATTTACCTAATACCAAATCACCTTCCCAAGAACTGACGCGCCGGAATTCATAGTAATCCCAGATTAACAAGGGATAAAAATCTTACCCAGTTTTGATACGACCTGCAATATGCTAAAAAACTACTTTGAATAAGGCTACGTTATCAAATACTGCAAGCCACACATACCCTAACGTTGTAAGAAGCGCGCCGACGACCATGACAAAAAGGTCTGCAGAGCCTTCTAACCTACGTGCTGCCACTGTTCATGCCTCCATGAAGCAGGCGACTGCAACTGTCAAATAAACATGGACCAAAGAGCAATAACAATCATATAAAACGAACGCAGAATCACACTCAAACAAGCCATTCAAATCTGTCGCAACGCAACTCCAATTTTCCCTAACTATGCCGAAGCGTTGAATCTACAAGTAAACCCAACCCATCAGACGATACTATACATCGTCAACAAATTCTAATAACATGACCTCAATACCCCTTCCTAGTAGTATCACTACCGCACAAAGCCCAACAACCGCTTTCTTAATTGAGGTGAGGGCACTAACAAAGAATTCACCTGCGCACAAGAGGACATTGTAATGGATGCAGCCTCCTCAGTCGACCAAGACTTAAACTACACCAACACCAAAACGAAAAGGTGAAAAGCTGGAGACACCTCCAATGGTGACCACGAGATGCTCAACGCCAACCTGCCACAGAGCAAAACGATTAACAATAACCCACGAACAGCAGCTCATGAAGACCAGAATATAGAACGACTTCAATCCTTCTTAATATAGACCACACCCAGCGCAAATCAAAGTAAGGGATTCAACCCTCAGTTCGCATGCGTGACAGCATGCGAACTGAAAATCTCCCACGAAAACTTATACCCGAAAACTTTAAGCAACCATGCACCTCAGTCGACCCAAATATCACCCCATCTACTACTCAACCAACCATTAAATTTGACAAGCCCTTCATAGAAGATCAGCGAGCTCGCTCAAGAAGCAAACACAAATAGCGGACACTAGTTCTCCAGAAGAGCACTCACAGCCGCGACCGCAGTAATCCTAGCAGACCACGCTTTACTGAAAGCGGTTGCTCTCGCGAACACTCTCGATCTAGGACTCCTCGGTGAACTCAAAAACACGAATAGCACGAAAGTTCTTGTAAGCACGCGATCACTCTAGATCATCAAGGTGTGAATGTGAACCCCCTCCGTCACCTACACAATCACTCAATATGTCATACAATTCCGCAAAGGTCATTACAATGTGACAGCACACGGCGGAGTGGCCCGCATGATCCACTAATGCGTACCTCTCAACCTGGTTCTGCTCAATGACGGACAGCCCACCCGAATCACCCCGAAAGTGAAACTGCCATCGACTTATCCATATGCTCCCCCACACTAGCACCCCAACTCGTTTGGGAAGTTCTGTCTTTAACACACGACGGCGACCATAATCGAGACATCATATCACTCCTCGCCAATCAACGAAGAAATCCTGTTGCCCAAGAACTTCAATAAAACTACCGAAAAGCCAGCTTGGAGGAATACTCGGCACACATCGAGTGGTGCGATGTGGATGGCATCCCCGACGACACCTCGGATCACGACCTCATCATCCAACTATACGAGGAATTTCGAGGTGCAGCTTCCGCGTGCACTGCCCAGTATTCGCTCCAACCTTTTTTTTGTACACCGTGGTGGTGCCGAGAGATGCAAGAAGCAAGAGACGGGCGTGAAAGGCTGTACACGTACCGTCGCGCACGTTCCGGCAGGAACAGAATAACGTGGAAAAAGGCATCTGCCGTATTCCGAAATCTTAAGGTGGCGAAGAAAGGAGAAAGCTGGACTCAGTTAGTCAACATTATTAACCGAAACACCTCTCCTCCGAAGTGTGGGAAAAAATCAGACGTGTAAATAGAAGACATAAGCGACCTATCCATATTCGTTCAAACGAAGAAACCATTTATTTTTTATGTGCGGAAATCGCGGATAAACTACCACAGACTTTTAGCCGGGTTTCACAATCAACAAATTACACAGTTGCTTTCCGACAGGAAAAAAATGCGAGAGAGTCAACATATTGATTTTACTTCTATAAACAAAGAATTGTACAACAATCCCTTCTCTCTTCATTAACTTCAATGTGCGCTACACCATACTCGTGAAATTTCCCTTGGACCGGACCGGGTGTATATCAACAAAATCAAAAATGACCCTGAAGGCGCCCGTGAGCATCTATTAAAAGTTCAACACAATGTATTCGAACTAATTTTTCCTTTTTCAATTGCGGGAATCTTTAATTATCCCAATACCTAAACCAGAAAAATTCCACGATGACCCACGTAACTACCGCCCCATTGCCCTTGCCAGCGTCCCACGTATGACGATGGAAAAAAATGATTAACTCTCGTCCTGTAGACTATCTTGAAATGCATACAGGGCTGTAAAAGATCCAGTGCGGCGGCCGGAAGCGCCATTCCACGACGGACCACCTTGTCCGACTAGAATCGGACCTTCGACGGGCTGTCGTCGGAGAGGAACTTGTGGTTTTATATTTTTCGAAGTGGAAAAAGCATACAACACTACCTGAACAAACGGTATCATAAAGGATCTCCACCGCATAAGGCTGAGATGCCATCTACCACGTTTTATCAACCAATTCCTGCAAAATCGCACCTTCAGGGTCAAGGTCGGCAACACCCTGTCTTCATCGTATCCGCAAGAAATGGGCGTCCCTCAGGGAAACGTCCGGCTAGCCGACATTTTTCAGCGTGACTAAGGCTGCTTCCCTCTCTATACGTGGATGACCTACAAATAAGCTACAAGCACCCTAGCCTTTTAACAATTCAACATGAACTCCAGAAATATCTAAACCGAATCGGGAACTGGGCTTCTTTAAACGGATTCTGGTTCTCACCTTCCAAAACTAGAAGCATGCATTTTACCCTTGGGCCCGGCTTACACCTCAAACCAGTTCTAGCGCTGCACAACACACCTCTAGTATACGAAGTTCCTAAATCTTGTATTAGAACCTAAAGTCATATGGCGATCTCATATTACAGCCCTAGAGACCCGCTGCAAAAAGTCAACGGGACTTATCTTCTCTGTAATATCCCTGATATTCGGTGCCGATATGGACACTGGCATGACATTGATGAGAACAATAATACGCTCACGCATTGTCTATGGAGCTTTTGTTTACGGCTCAACAACCAAAATCACTCTCGAACCCCTCTCTATCATCGTAAACAACGCTCTGTGTATCACAACCGGCGCGATCAGTTCCACTCCCATCGAATCCCTGAACGTGCTTGCTAACGAGCTTCCTCTTCCGCTCCGGAGAGACAAACTTTTGCTACAAACTATTTCAAGACAAAGCCTCATCAACCACCCAGCACTCAACAACATCACCAACATTTTCGATAAACGCCTCTTTGCGGCTAAGAAGAAGATATGCAAACCCTTTTCCTTACACGTGGTCAACTCACTGACCTCGCATGAACATCAATCGCAGGGTAATCAAGCACTCATTATTTTGCCGAATTCTTCTAATCAGCACACCAACGTGGATGATCAGCCCACTGCTGGAAATTTTCGAGGCTACTTGAGGAACAAATATACTCAGAGCGCCGTCATATATACACTGATGGCTCTAAAACAGCGGACGAAGTGGGAGCTGCCGCCGTGTGCGGAGTAAACTCACGTTCAGCAGCCCTACCCCAAGAGGCCTCTGAATTCTCTGCAGAGCTGTGCGCAGTAGAATTAGCCATCCTCATTACAAAAACCGACCGCCTCCCCATTAATGTCGTTTTTTTTCAGACAGTCTGAGTGCTTTCACCCAGCGGAAAACTCAGCACTATGAACCCCCTGCTCTCCGTAAAATGCAGCACGATCTATTCACAATGCCCGAGACTGGTCAAGAGGTAGAATTCTGCTGGATCCCTAAACATGTGGGAATACGAGGAAACGAGCTTGCAGATTCCCTCGCTAAACTGGTGTCTACCCACCATGAACAACTTATCACCATACATTACCAAGATTGGTTCCCAATCATGAACTCTCATATAACATCACGATGGAACGACTTGTGGCCACAAAGTGGAAAGCGTTCATCAACCGCTTGTGCACGGGGCACACATGGATAACTTACAACCCCATAAACGATGTAAACATGGAACCGGGCGCGCCACCATGCCCGTTGCCACTAGGTTGCAATCAGTTTGAAACACTTTCTTATGGATTGCAATGCACTCGCAGTCGCCCGACAAACCTTCTGAAGCCCCTCATACAACCTACCCTAATGGAAAAAAATTAATCGCTTATGGAAAACATACCGGACTATATGAAACAGTTTAAAACCACTCGTGTTTAGATCCTCCTAGTTCTTGGACGCACTAACTTGCTGGCATACCACAGCGGAAGTTTTTATTTGACCTTGCACACGAAGGTGTGCGAACCTACCAGAATCGACGGATCTTCGTGCCCTACGGAGTAGCGTGCGAATACTCGCGTTGTCTGCGGTGGAAGTGAGGTCCAAATCACACACTCAGTCCTTATTGTCCTTAGGTTGTATAGTATGAAACAGTTTGTTCTGATAAATTAACGTGTTCATTTGACATTGCAATTGGTTTTCAGGGATAATAATATAGACTAACAACTCTCTCGCCTCAAATTTCTACACTACACAAACCCTGTTTTTCTTAGAATATAGTACGACATCATCACGATGACCTAGGTCAAGTGGATGCATTCTGCTGGATACCCTCGATAGATTAGCTCAAAAGCCAACATAAACAATTAATAACCATGCACTACCAAGATGGATTCCCTATCATCAGCTCCAGCATAACATCCGATTGGAGGGATGCCTGTCAATGAAGCGCGCAAAATATCATTCTAGTCAAACTCTCAATTGAAGATTGGGAAACCAAATTTTCCTTCATGAAAGACCAAATATTCATGAACCGCATGTGTGCAGAACACATATGGATAACTCATAACCAGCTAATGGTCGTAGACATGGGACCGTTCGCGTAACCGTGTCCTTAGTGCCAGCAAGCGGCAATCAACGTGAATTACATTCTCGTGGTGTGTAACTCACTCGCGCGGGGGAGGGGGTGTCGACAAACTTGCAAAACGAGTCTTCCACTCAAATATAGAGCATCGGTAGATTAATCAAAGAGCCCGGAAACGAGGATCTATTCAGAGGGTAACACATAAATCATTTATTTTCGTCAAAATAGTAATCCCGTATAAACTACCGTGCATGCATTCAAAACTTAAATATTCAAATTTATTTAAATTTCGATAATAAACGTTATTTTCCGTAAGACCTTTACACTCTACGGGTAACTCACTTAGACTCGCATCAGTGTCCCGGTGGAGAGAAGCCCACATAATCTAATTTACTATTGCCGATAAAATAATGTTATGAACATGTAGCCAATAGTCACCCAATTTCGGTTCCTTCCCACGAAAATCTTCCAATACGAAAATTGTTTTTATCTAGATCCCATTTCTTGTTTGCAAGGTCATTGCTTAGAGTGTAGCGGAGAAACAATGGCCAAGGGCAAGTTTATCGGGGTTCCGTAAATTGGACTGCCATTGAGATTGCGACAAACAAGCTATCGGCTATTGGCCTAATTTGGGCAACATTGGCTGAGGCTGGAAAGCAGAGCGATGAGTGGAAACGCCTGCTGAGATTCGTTCAGATCGTATGGGTGAGAATAAGTAATTTGGACTCTTATTCCCCAGACTAAATTGGATTGATCTTGAAACGTACTTTGCTGGGCCTGGTAATTCATTCGAGTCGCATTTAGTCAACTCGAGAAATGCTGAGACGTTGGGAAGCTGCTTAGTCAACTCACTCTCATGTTTTTA
>SDVV010007964.1:0-17465 GCA_016164225.1 Gammarus roeselii | reverse complement strand
ACCCATGATCTTATCGCCACACACCCATGATTTTATAAGCGGTCACCCATGATCTTATCGCCACACACCCATGATTTTATAAGCGGTCACCCATGATCTTATCGCCACACACCCATGATTTTATAAGCGGTCACCCATGATCTTATCGCCACACACCCATGATTTTATAAGCGGTCACCCATGATCTTATCGCCATCAAACACTATCAAACTGAAAGGGCGTCCTTCACCATCCTTAACCACGTATAATGATAGTAATGACTAATGTCAAAGTTTACCATAACACCATCGTTCATGGCATTGGTACCATCAAGCATGACAGATGGCAGTCAGTCAAGGCGACAGATGGACCAACTCTAGGAGGGAAGTGCATGCATGGCCGCCTCTCAAGCAGCACCCATTCAGCAATGGGTTGGACCCCGTGACCTCACGAGCGTGTAAGCCAAGAGTGTCTGCAGGTGTGCCGCAAATCAAACGTGTTCGTTGTGTCAGTAGGCAAAAAGTATGGAATCTACTGTAAAAGGGTTGGCAATGGAATGAGATACAGCAGCAGCCACTACTACCACCGTCGATAGGAAAGGTAAGCAATAACCAACAAACCATTGCCGCCCGATAGCGTCAGGAGCTACGAGGCATGTGTCGTGATAGGAGATGCTGCCGTGAAAATTGATCATGCCGTGGTAATTGATCATGCCGTGTTAATTGATCATGCCGTGTTAATTGATCATGCCGTGTTAATTGATCATGCCGTGTCAATTGATCATGCCGTGTTAATTGATCATGCCGTGTTAATTGATCATGCCGTGTTAATTGATCATGCCGTGTTAATTGATCATGCCGTGTTAATTGATCGTGCCGTGTCAATTGATCGTGCCGTGGTAATTGATCATGCCGTGTTAATTGATCATGCCGTGTTAATTGATCATGCCGTGTTAATTGATCATGCCGTGTTAGTTGATCATACCGTGTTAATTGATCATGCCGTGTTAATTGATCGTGCCGTGTCAATTGATCATGCCGTGTTAATTGATCATGCCGTTGTAATTGATCGTGCCGTGTTAATTGATCGTGCCGTGTTAATTGATCATGCCGTGTTAATTGATCATGCCGTGTTAATTGTGGAGAATATATCCCACATGCCTAGCACGGAGAAGAAGTTAGTGTATATATGCATATGTATGTATGTATGTATGTACTTATGTATGTATATATATATATGTGTATATGTATATTTATGTATGTATATATTTTGTGAACCATCTTGTTTTCCGCGTGGGTGAGCGTTTCTTGGGTTGAGATTGGGGAGAAGTGCAGTGTCTGCCGCCTTCCCTTTCCCTCCCCCCTTTTTCAACTGCCTGGAAGGTTCCACTACTCGCTTTTTGTAGGATGAATTTCCCCTGTCGTTTATAGAGCAATTCTTTAAAAATTGTGTAGCCCCTGTTGTGGGCGTAAGTCATCCAAATGTATACATAACATTGGAATAAGTCATTTCTATGGTATGGTAATTATGGTAATGTTGTAGTTAGTTCTTGAATGAGAGTAAGCCTTTGTGTGCGATGTCCGTATGTATGTGTGGCAACCGGCGTGATCGCCCCTTGGGAAAGAGGGCTGAAGCCTTAGTGTTCGTGTAACTATGCCCGAGTTCGTACGTGCCGTGGGCCCTCCGGCGATCGTGTCCAAAAGGATACCATCATGAAGACAACTGACTAGCTTAGTTAGGTCTTACCTTAGCTGTAGAGAGTTTTAATAACCCTGCAAGCTAGAATGACGTAGTAATAGTTAACAATAGCCGATTAGTACTCCATGACCGTTGACGACAGTGTATTCAAGAAAGGGAGCCCACATTAAGTTCCCATCCTATTAATGAAGTTAGAAAAACTCCCGCCAAATCCAAGTGAGTTCCCATTGTTTAGGATGTGCTGTGGCTACATGCCCGATTGTTTGAATTGAAAGATGTAATCCAGTGTCAATTATCTAAAGGTGTATTATAAGGAATTTAAGTGTGTATTAGCTGTGGGAAAGGAAGTAATTCCCACATTAATTGATCATGCCGTGTTAATTGATCATGCCGTGATAATTGATCATGCCGTGTTAATTGATCATGCCGTGGTAATTGATCATGCCGTGTCAATTGATCATGCCGTGTCAATTGACCATGCCGCCGTGTCAATTGATCATGCCGTGTTAATTGATCATGCCGTGTTATTAGATCATGCCGTGTCAATTTATCATGCTGTGGTAATTGATCATGCCGTGTCAATTGATCATGCCGTGTCAATTGATCATGCCGTGTTAATTGATAATGCCGTGGCAATTGATCATGCCGTGTCAATTTATCATGCCGTGCCAATTTGTCATGCCGTGGTAATTGATCATTATGTCTACGTGAGCTCTTTGTTTGATGGGCTATTGTGGTTCATCTACATTAATACCGTGGAAGTGAACAGGTTGGAAAATTCGGGTGAATTAGTTTTCTGGTACACATTCCACTGAACCAGCTCGGTGGCAGAGCGGGTAGCGACCAGCTCAGTGGCAGAGAGGATGGCGACCAGCTCGGTGGCAGAGCGGGTAGCAACCAGCTCGGTGGCAGAGCGGGTGGCGCGTTGCTTCTCCTCACAACAGACTTCCATTGGGAGATGGAGGTTGTTGGTTCAAGCCTACCGAACCCTGAGTGAGACATTCTGGCCGGTCTCTTCAATAGGTGAAGTCGCGAGTGAAGGGGGGGTGTAAAGTGTTGGGTGCACTGAAGAGTGTAATGAGCTGCAAGACGTTGGGGATGGAAGCAAAGAAGAGGCTGTATGAGGGTGTCGTTGTGCCAACTGTGCTGTACGGAGCCGAGACTTAGGGGTGAGAGCAGGGGAGAGAAGGTTGAATGTTTTCGAAATAAAATGTTCAAGTGGAGTAAGGTAGATTGGTGAAAAATGTGTTGAAGTTAGAGGCGAGTGGACGTAGGGCTAGAGGGAGACTGAAGTTTGGGTGGATGGATGGTGTGAAGCAGGCGTTAGCAAGGAGAGACGTGAGTGTTTAGGCAGCGAGAGAGCGTGCACTGGATAGGCTTGAGTGGAGAATGATAGTGAACGGATGAGTTTTGACGCAGCCCTGATGTGCTTTCCCGCCCTAGGCATATCGTTGAGAGACGGGATGGTCGTGGGCGGGAGGGGCCCGGTTATCATGACGCTACAGGGGTAAACCAGTCACGCTGTCGGGCCCTGCTGCCGACACTGGCCTCGAACCGCACTCATGACCCAGAGGGTGTGTTGCGGGGTCCCCGGCCGGACCCTTTTGCGCAAAAGAGGTAAGGTGTGCGAGTGTTTGAGAGTGTGAGATGCGCCTTGCCGTCGGCCACCCCCCTTGCTGGGGATTTCGGCCTAGTGTCTGTATCTGTACCTCTTCAATAGTCAGAGGTCAGCTCATAAGCATTGTGGGTAAATAAAAGCCATCAGATGACAGCTATGGTGTAGTAGTAGTAGTTTGATTTTGTTTTCCACCGGAGTCCCAACGCGAAGTTGATGCAGACTCCCCCGTAGGAGGATTGAAGAGTGGCAGAGTAAGAGATGCATCATAGATTCAGAGTAGGTTTACCGTAGTTACAGAGTTGGTTTACCGTAGTTAATGAGTAGGTTTACCGTAGTTACTGAGTAGGTTTACCGTAGTTACAGAGTAGGTTTACCGTAGTTACAGAGTAGGTTTACCACAGTTAGAGAGTAGGTTTACCACAGTTAGAGAGTAGGTTTACCACAGTTAGAGAGTAGGTTTACCGTAGCTACAGAGTAGGTTTACCGTAGTTACAGAGTAGATTTACCGTAAATTCAAAGCAGGTTCAACGTAGATAAAGAGTAGGTTCAACTTAGATTCAGAGTAGGTTTAACGTAGATTCAGAGTAGGTTTAACGTAGATTCAGAGTAGGTTTAACGTAGATTCAGAGTAGGTTTAATGTAGATTCAGAGTAGGTTTAACGTAGATTTGCTAGGAGGGAGCAAAGCTTCCAAGATTCATAGGGGCCTCAAGTGGGTTCTACAGTTTTTCAAGAGGGTCCCGAATGGTCTCTAGGGTGTCCCAAAGAGCCCCAGAAGGGTCCAAGTGGGTCTCCCCAAATTCTCCTGGTCTTCCGAGTCCCCCGAGTTTCCGAAACCCCGAGTCCCACGAGTACCTCTTTCCCTGGGTCACCTTGTCTCAACCAACCTCGCTATATATAATAATAACAAATGCAAAATTTCACTATGAAAAAAAGGCAGAGAAAAATGATTGAGTCCACGAAATAAGAAATACTAAAATAAAGTGTTAATGATCTACAAATGGATAATCATTGCTTGGGGTGTATTCCAAGTCCAAATTATGTGCGATATTTAGGATTGAACGATACTGTGCTTTGAGCGAGCTATTAAGAACCGCGGCCAGCACGGGCACGTGCACCTGCGGCTCGTGAGAAGGACGACACGAGTCCTCTCGTCCGTTGGTGACATGTGGAACAAGAGTAACAGCAGATATGGGGAACGGAGGAGAAATGTTCAGATGTTAGATAAAATGCGTAAATAAAAATAAAGATTAGATTAGGTTTGATTCTCATTTCCACCAGAGCATTAACGCGAGTCATAATAGGCTCCCCCGTTGTGCTCAATGATCATGGATTCCAATAGGCTCGCACGCCTCAGTGTGCGAGAAAAACATAGCTGTTAAAGTTAGAAATATGTGAAAATTTTAGCAATGTCAGACGCACGCTGTTGCGCACAAGAAAAACGCTTAGACGAAACGGATCTCCGCTTCCAATACTTTAGAACTTCAAGAGTAATATCCTCCTGCACGCCAGTGCGTACAGGTAGCATCGTCGAATGGTACAAGGTTTACGGCTACACGGACAAAGTCAGCTCCGGCATCAACGCAACGCGACCTGGAACTCTACGCGGTCTAGGTCGATTATAGTACGCTTCATTTATTCAGGTAAGACTCAGACGAAACGAATCCTCATCTCCAATCATTTTGAACTTTCATGAGTAACATATACGCACGCTAGTGTGCACAGGAATCGTCGTTGAGACTGGTACAAGGTTTACGGCTACACGGACAAAGTCAGCTCCGGCAGCAACGCAACACATGTTAACAGCTACGTGGTCTAGTTTAGTAGAAGTACACTTTATTTATTAATTCAGGTAAGATAAAAACTCAGACGAAATGAATCCCCGCCTCCAATCACTCAGAACTCCAAGAGTAATATGCCCGCGTGCCAGTGCGCACAGATAGTATCATCGAAATTGAAACAAGGTCTATGGCTTCACGGATTAGATCAACTCCAACCGCAACGCGTCACAAGGTCCAGGTCAACCCCAGAAACTGCATATGGTCCGTGCACGGGCGAGCAAGCACAGACTGAAGAAAAAAACACCCATTCACAAAATCACAAACAGAAACTCCCGCACAAATACACCAGAGTTATAATACATGACAAAATTGTGGATGGTGTGAAAGAAAGTAAGAGCAGGTTCGTCGTGGGCACAAAAACTGCTCAGATTATTGACTTCGCACTTATTGTTAAAGGGGATAGGGTGGGGGGGCATAGGTCCTTTGGGTCCCAACAGAGCCCAATGAATCCCGGAGGGTAATCCAAATCCACCGGGTCTTCCCGAGCTCTCCGGGTCCCCTAAGACCCCTCGTCTCAGCTCATCCGGCTTGTCTCGAATCATTTTGGTTAGTTTCGGCTCGTCGCGACCAACTCGACTCGCCTCAACATGTTTCGACTGGTCTCGACGCACCTCGATCAGCCTCAACGAGGCTCTCCCCCTCTGCGCTAGTAATCATGTGGACTGTAATAACAACATTTTACACTCAAGCATTTTAGGGTGGGAGTGGGGTGGCAGAGGTATCTCGGGTCCCAAAAGAGCCCGACGAATCCCGTAGGTTAGCCCAAGTCATCCGAGCTACCAGAGTCCCTCATCTCAGCTCATCTCGGCTTACCTCGAATAATTTCGGCCCATCTCGGCTCGTCGCGACTAACTCGACTCACCTCAACATGTTTCGACTTTCGCCCTCTGCGCCAGTAATCCGCGGACTGTTATGGTCAATTGTTCCACTCAAGCATTTCACATATATACATTTTTCTGTGTATGGGTTTTAAAGCGTGGGGAGGGGGAAACAGGGGTCCCAGTATTCAGAGGGGCCTCAAATAGGTCCCAAAGTTTATCCTTGGTATCCCAAAGGGTCTCAAGGGTGTCCCAAAGGGCCTCGAAAAGGTCCAAGTGAGTCCCCCTAAATCCTCCTGGTCTTCCAAGTCCCCGGGTCCCTCAAGTCCCGCGGGTCCCGCGAATACCCCCCACTCCCAGGTCCCCTAGTCTCAGCCAGCCTCGGTTCGTCTCGACTCATCGCCTCGCCAGTCGACTCGTCTCCACTCGCCTCAACCAGCCTCGTCCCCTCCACGCACAGTGCCATTCAAGACTTTCACTCTCTAAGATCAACAGCAACATTAATTCCTCTTATAGACATCAAAACGCCTAGCTGTGCTCGGACATTTATTAGGCGCCCGGGAGAGAGCAGATTCTCCCAATGTAGGTTGGACTAGACTAATTTGTCTTTGCTTCCATGTTCCACCGAAGTCCCAACGCGAAGTTAATGCAGACTCCCTCGTAGGGCGGTTTGGACTAGACTATCTAACACACCGCATAGTCCACCCAGGGACCTGCGGGTGTCTAACAATACATAATTCAATAACTAATCCAAAATTGATCACCATGAAAAGAGGGCACAGATAAATGATAGAGACCACGAAATAAGAACGAATAAAATACTAAAATAAAGTGCTTATGGTCTATAAAATGAATGATCATCCATCCACCCCAGAATAAAAATAAAGTGTCCTAGTACGACTTTGAATATTCGTCAAGAGGATGGTTGTTAATCATTGCAAGAAAATACTATAATCTACAAATAACTCAAATTTGTCTAGAATCTCATATGACACATCTGTTACAAGTCCCGCTTGGGCGTGAGCACTGAATGTCATTTTTCAAGATGCAACCCGTTAGTTGTCCGCAGGCAGGTGTAAGTTGTCCGCAGGCAGGTGTAAGTTGTCCGCAGGCAGGTGTAAGTTGTCCGCAGGCAGGTGTAAGTTGTACGCAGGTAGCTGTAAGTTGAACGCAGGCAGCTGTAAGTTGTCCGCAGGCAGGTGTAAGTTGTCCGCAGGCAGCTGTAAGTTGTACGCAGGCAGCTGTAAGTTGTACGCAGGCAGCTGTAAGTTGTACGCAGGCAGGTGTAAGTTGTACGCAGGCAGGTGTAAGTTGTCCGCAGGCAGCTGTAAGTTGTACGCAGGCAGCTGTAAGTTGTACGCAGGCAGCTGTAAGTTGTACGCAGGCAGCTGTAAGTTGTATGCAGGCAGCTGTAAGTTGTACGCAGGCAGCTGTAAGTTGTACGCAGGCAGCTGTAAGTTGTACGCAGACAGGTGTTAGTTGTACACAGACAGGTGTAAGTTGTATGCAGGCAGCTGTAAGTTATACGCAGACAGGTGTAAATTGTACGCAGACAGCTGTAAGTTGTACGCAGATGTCTTTCGTTCACTGGAGTCCACCACACGAGGCTACTTGCCCTTTGTGTATGGGCTCAGTGACCTGGCACTCTGGCGACCTGCCCTGACCTAACGCCCACACAACCTCGCCACACGGGAAACATTATCACCGCCAATGCAGACTCGCTGCAGACGAAACTCAGGAGGCGCTGTCACACGTAGCCTTTGGACGTCAGTGAGTTCACTTGAAAGTCCTTAGCTAAAGTAAACCTTCCCGCCTAACACATTCACGCTCTTGTGTTTGCTTTCCTTTTCTGTGTTCATCTACCATAAAACTCAATTACGTCCACATTTTTCGTAAATATTGATCCTGTTTATAAAACACAGCTGAATATAAGTAACGAAAACTTCGAATACGATCAAGATAGGTTCAAATATCTATTCCTAATTTGTGGCCTTCCATCATTTATTGCATTTTCTAAGCGTATTGAAGGAAAATAAAACACTTTGTTCAAAGTTTTAGTACCGTTCGTCATTCAGTTTTTTGTAAGTTTAGGTCGTTGCTGGGAACATTTTCCATTCCGGAACTGGGGTAATTTCACCAACCTAAAATGAGCTTTTTACCCCGTTTTCCCTGAAGTGATGGATATACAAGTGATCTCCCTTGCATGGTTACCCCGTGTGACGGCCCACCACCGGCAGAGGGCGCTAGCCACATGGCGGTGGCTCTGAAGCACTTATACGGCTGAATAGCTAGAGTGATATTTCAATGTATGAGGGGAGGGGCCGCCGAAGTTTAGCAACAAATAACACACTAAAAATTATAAAACAATGTACAGTAACGAAAGAAAATTCGTTTATGGTTAGTCTATAACCGAAAAATGAAACTAGACTTCATATTGACTTACGGTACCCTATCTGGAATATTGACTTACGGTACTCTGTCTGGAATATCAATTAAATTTTCGCTGAATTCAATTATCGAAAGGAAAATGATCATTGTATTTCATAAACGAATAAACGAACTTTCTTTCGGTACTGTACATAAAGGATACCATTCTCTCTAAGTAGCAAGCATTTCACTGCATGGTACGGCCTTGCGCTGATCAATGCAAGCGCCGAGTAATAAACGAAACCCCTCATTGCAGGTTGCATTGACTGAGACAATAACAGCCTCGTGCACAGCGTGTCCTGCAACACCTTTACACCCCTATCACTTCCCTATCGTTCCTCCAACATCCCTTTCATCAACGTCTCTGTCCCACTCTTCACTCACTATCACACCTTGACACCCCTATCGTTCCTCCAACATCCCTTTCAACAACGCCCCTGTCACACTCTTCACTCACTATCACACCTTGACACCCCGATCACACCCCTATCGTTCCTCCAACATCCCTTTCAACACGCCCCTGTCACACTCTTCACTCACTATCACACCTTGACACCCCGATCACACACCTATCGTTCCCCTAACATCCCTCTCAACAACGCCCCTGTCCCAGTCTTCACTCACTATCACACCTTGACACCCCGATCACACACCTATCGCTCCTCCAACATCCCTTATGCAGTTTCTCTTCTTCTGTTGCCACGATGGATGAGAGGGCCACGGTAGGTATGCTGCACCTGGCAAGGACGCCCACTATTGTTAGGCCCGTTATTGTTGTTGTGATGATACGGTCGAGGGCATTCCGACCCTTAATACAGCCCCCCCCCCTCCCGCTGTAAATGAGGCGCCGTCCTCATTAATGTTACAGGAGTCGCTCATTAGGGAAATCTTCAACAGCGCTGATAATGCGGTAAATGTTTGCAGGGACTATAGACTTTTTAATATATAATAATACATATTAAAACACAAGTACATGAGTTTTAAATTTTCGAGTTTTATGCAATAAATTAGGCCGCTTGGAGTCATTAGTAATAATTGCGTCGCGAAGAATCCAAGAATGTCAAGACGCAGATAATTAATATCGATGATGAAGCAACTTTCTTTTATTAAGAGCATATAACTGAAACGGAGATGAGTAATCGATTTTTTTTAATTTTAACGATGCGTCGATACGGTGACGCGACCACAATAAGAAGACAAGCGACATCGTAAGTTGGAACAATTTCTTGCCTCGCTGAGCCTCGTCTGTTCCTAATATTCAGAAACCGTCACTGGGTTCCCGTTTGCTGTCTCTAACAACCATGAGCCTGGATTTGCTGTCTCTAACAACCATGAGCCTGGGGTTGCTGTTTCTAACAACCATGAGCCTGGGTTTGCTGTCTCTAACAACCATGAGCCTGGGTTTGCTGTCTCTAACAACCATGAGCCTGGGTTTCTGTCTCTAACAACCATGAGCCTGGGTTTGCTGTCTCTAACAACCATGAGCCTAGGTTTGCTGTCTCTAACAACCATGAGCCTGGGTTTGCTGTCCCTCGTTTCTGTGCATAATAATTTAAAGGCCATCTGTATGTACCTTCGTTTCTGATCCTATTATTAAGAGATGTTGACTCTCTGCCCATCGTCTGTTTCGACAAAATGCACACATTTTGGGCTTTGTGTTCTCTTTCTCGTCTCTGTTTTCATTATTGAGAGGGCTTGCTTCTTGCCTCCTTCCCCGTCTCTGTCTTCATTATTGAGAGGGCTTGCTTCTTGCCTCCTTCCCCGTCTCTGTCTTCATTATTGAGAGGGCTTGCTTCTTGCCTCCTTCCCCGTTTCTGTCTTCATTATTGAGAGGGTTTGCTTCTTGCCTCCTTCCCCGTCTCTGTCTTCATTATTGAGAGGGCTTGCTTCTTGCCTCCTTCCCCGTTTCTGTCTTCATTATTGAGAGGGCTTGCTTTTTGCCTCCTTCCCTGTTTGTGTCCTCAATTTTTAGAGGGCTTGACTAACTAAAATCTGCATCTATTCCCAATAATAAGATACCTTAGCTCCCTGTCCCCCGATTCCATTCCCAATAATTAGAGACCTTAGCTCCCTGTCCCCTGTCTCTATTATCAATAAGATACCTTAGCTCCCTGTCCCCCGTCTCCATTCCCAATAATTAGAGACCTTAGCTCCTTGTCCCCCGTCTCTATTCCAAATAAGAGACCTTAGCTTCCTGTCCCCCGTCTCTATTCCCAATAAGAGACTTTAGCTCCCTGCCCCCCATCTCAATTCCCAATTAGACACATGAGCTTCCTGTCCCCCGTTTCTATTCCCAATTAGAGACCTGAGCTTCCTGTCCCCCGTCTCTATTCCCAATAATAAGATATTTTAGTTCCCTGTCCCCCGTCTCTATTCCCAATAATAAGAGACCTTAGCTCCCCGTCCACCGTCTCTTTTACCAATAAGATACCTTAGCTCCCTGTCCCCCGTCTCTATTCCCAATAATGAAAGACCTTAGCTCCCTGTCCCCCGTCTCAATTCCCAATAAGAGACCTTAGCTCTCTGTCCCTGCTCTATACCCAATAATGAGACCTTAGCTCCCTGTCCCAGGTCTCTATACCCAATAACCAGTGGTTCTGGCTCCATGCCTCTCGATTTTGGTACCCGACATTCAAAACGCGCTCTTGGGTACCATTAACTCGTGTGTGCCCCTATTGTTCAGAAGCTCCGGCTCCCCGCCCTTGGTTTCTGATTAAAAAATAATCCATGGCCGCCAGTGGATACCGCATCTCGTTTCTGCCCTCAATATTGAGAGGCCCTTAGCTTGCTACATCTGGAATATGAGCCGAATATTCAGCAACTTCTGCCTCCTGTCCCCCCCCCCTTTCTCGTCTCGCTCCTCAATATTCGACGGCCCTGACTCTATGCCTCCTTCCCCGCTTCTGTCCCAATATTCACAGGCCTTGACTTCCTACTCCACCTCCTCTTGTCCTCATTCAATGACCACCCTAGGGTACCTGTCCCTCGTATATGTCCCCAATATTCAGAGGGCTTGGCTCCCAGCCCCCCCCCACCTCTCGTCGCTGTCTCCCGTCTTTAGAGGCCTTGGCTCTTTGCCTCCCGTCTCTCCCCAAAATTCAGAGGCCTTGGCTACCCTGCCCGGGCAGGGCAGCGTCCGTCAGTCCGTGTGTCCGCTGTTCCCCGTACCCTGGACGCAGCCCAAAGGTGGCGGCAGAAGCCAGCGTACGTACACCTCACACCTTACGTCCATCTGTCTGACTCTGTCTGACTTTCCTGGGACTGAGCAAACTAATTGTCAACCGCACCCTGACCAAACGGTGACCATTTAATGCAATTCGCGTTTAGATTGCAATGCAAAGTGTGTTATTGATTCTGACTGTTCCCTCCAATTGTACCGTAGGTTAGCCCCTAACAAACTGATCTCAGAACCTGCTCAGGAATCAAGGGCAAAGACTTGGCTACCTACCCCTTGAGTCAAGGGAATCAAGGGCAGGGACTTGGCCACCTACCCCTGCAGTAAGGATGTTAGTTACCGTACGGCAAACTACGACAAGGATGTGTGCGAGTGTCCAGCCGACGAAACTAGTTGCTGCGAGGGTGGGCATGCGTCGAGACCCACCTACGCTCCAGTGGACTCGTCCATGTACGTATGTACGCCGTAGCACCAGCGCTGGAGCATGTTCGTGCGTAAGTGCGTGTGGGACCGGTCAGGTGTATGTGCGTGCACGCACTCACCAGGAATTGCGTGCATACGTCTTACCTGACGTTTGTGAGTTGTTATAGTATTGAAGGCAAGGCCTTCCGGTGGCTCTAGAAGCGTGATATTCAATACTCGCATGCAGGGCAACAAGTGCACAGCGAGATACAAAAATACATGGCGTATTGGTGGAGGTAGCTTGGAGCGAAGTAGATACATAGAGGAAAACATATCGGAAACTGACCACAGGTACGTACACAAAAAACGCCGCACATGGTGCGGCAGGTGAGCCGCACGCACACGAGATACACACGCTCACACCCAGGCGCACACGCACCGCGCATACACATGACTCATGGGAGCTGGACCATAGTATAGCCATTATAACGTTCTTAGACCAGATATTCTTTCATATTTACGTTTTTCTGATACAGCGAGTCTTCCATGGCTGATATACTGGTTCCAACACCCACTGAGCAAAGTTATCTTGCCTTCAAGAACGCTGTTTATTTGAATTGAAAGATTAACGCCACTTTTTTTGAATTGTTAAAGCCATTGACGATTGATGTAATCAACGAAAATAGCCGGCAAATGAACATTTGATAAATAAAATCCAACAAGTGCTGGGGGAACCTAACGGTGATGGTCGAGTAAACTTTTTGCGCCAACTTTAAACATGAACCAAAACACCTACACAGAGGCTGACACGGTGTCGCGAGATACAGAGGCTGACACGGTGTCACGAGATACGAAGGCTGACACGGTGTCATGAGATACGAAGGCTGACACATTGTCACAAGATACAGAGGCTGACACGGTGTCACGAGATACAGAGGCTGACACGGAGTCACGAGATACAGAGGCTGACACGGTGTCACGAGATACAGAGGCTGACACGGTGTCACGAGATACACGGTGTCACGAGTTACAAAGGCTGACACGGTGTCACGAGATACAGAGGCTGACACGGTGTCACGAGATATAGAAATTGACACGGTGTCACGAGATACAGAGGCTGACACGGTGTCACGAGATACAGAGGCTGACACAGTGTCACGAGTTACAAAGGCTGACACGGTGTTATGCGATACAGAGGCTGACACGGTGTCACGAGATACAGAGGCTGACACGGTGTCATGAGATACAGAGGCTGGCACGGTGTCACGAGATACACAGGCTGACACGGTGTCACGAGATACAGAGGCTGACACGGTGTCACGAGATACAGAGGCTGACACGGTGTCACGAGTAACAAAGGCTGACACGGTGTCATGAGATACAGAGGCTGAAACGGTGTCACGAGATACAGAGGCTGACACGGTGACACGAGATACAGAGGCTGACACGGTGTCACGAGATACAGAGACTGACACGGTGTCACGAGATACAGAGGCTGACACGGTGTCATGAGACAAGAACATTCACTTCCGACCTGTCACATGATTGTTAATTCGACTTTGATATGAAGGATTGGCAACTAAATATAAATGATACTGTTTTGTAGACAAAAATAAAAATAAAGTGTCAGTAGCATACATAACTTTTGAAACCACTAATGTTTTTTCCCGTAGGTTACAGACCCATAAACAGTGGTATGGTGAGTCACAGACCCATAAACAGTGGTATGGTGAGTCACAGACCCATAAAGAGTGGTATGGTAAGTCACAGACCCATAAACAGTGTTATGGTGAGTCACAGACCCATAAACAGTGTTATGGTGAGTCCCAGACCCATAAACAGTGATATGGTAGGTGACAGACCCATAAACAGTGGTATGGTGAGTCACAGACCCATAAACAGTGGTATGGTGGGTCACAGACCCATAAACAGTGGTCTGACAGAGTACTATCAGTACTCCGTGATGTCTGCACGAAGGAAGAGGCTACCAAAACTACTACTGAGACTACAATGTTAAAGTTTTCCGGGACTCCGAATCGTGGAGGTAGCCAGTCTAACACCTTCACAAAAGGTTAAATTTGTTACATTTAAAATTACAAACTACTAGCAACTTGAATCAACTGTTCATTTATTATCATTATTTTAAAGATTATATATCCCGTAACAATTTTTTTCCGGTGCACTGTACAAAAAAAAAATCGCAAGGCTGGCTCCAAATTAAGTGCTCGCAACATTACTAGGAACTGCAATAAGCTGCCGTCTCGCAAATTTGATTCCTATGTCAGATGCCAAGGAGCTGACGAAGTTTCATTGACTAGGGCTTCTAGCGCCCTAGCGTGCTCATGTTAATGCTCTCTTAGCCCGTGAACGTTAGCCTAAGATCGTCTCATTAGGCTAACTAAGCAGTTTGTGATGCAATAAATCATCGTCAGTTTTTTGGTTGATTCGGCTAAAGTTCAGCTACACAGACACTGCGGGTTTTACTTGGGTAGCGGGGAACCGGCAGTAACTGAACACCAGGCAGCGTCCAGGTGCCCAGTCAACACATTACTGCAACAGTCTCCACATGACTATAACAGTCAACAAGTCACTAAAACAGTCTACACATTACCAAAACAGTCTATACATTACCAAAACAGTCTATACATGACTCATACAGCCAACACATTACTCATACAGTCACCACATTACTCATACAGTAAACATATTACTCATACAGTAAACACATTACTCATACAGCCAACACATTACTCATACAGTCAACACATTACTCATACAGTCAACACATTACTCATACAGTCAACACATTACTCATACAGTCAACACATTACTTATACAGTCAACACATTACTTATACAGTCAACACATTACTCATACAGTCAACACATTACTCATGCAGTCAACACATTACTCATGCAGTCAACACATTACTCATACAGTCAACACATTACTCATGCAGTCAACACATTACTCATACAGTCAACACATTACTCATGCAGTCAACACATTACTCACAGTCAACACATCACTCATACAGTCAACACATCACTTATTCAGTCAACACATTACTCATACAGTCAACACATTACTCATACAGTCAACACATTCCTCATACAGTCAACACATTCCTCATACAGTTAACACATTACTCATACAGTCAACACATTACTCATACAGTCAACGCATTACTCATGCAGCCAACACATTTCTCATACAGTCAACACATTACTCATACAGTCAACACATTACTGATACAGCCAACACATTACTCATACAGTCAACACATTACTCATACAGTCAGCACATTACTCATACTGTCAGCACATCACTCATACAGTCAACACATTACTCATACAGTCAACACATTACTCATACAGGCAACACATTACTCATACAGTCAACAAATTACTCATACAGTCAACACATCACTCATACAGTCAACACATTACTCATACAGTCCACACATTACTCATACAGTCAACACATTACTCATACAGTCAAAACATTACTCATGCAGTCAACACATTACTCATGCAGTCAACACATTACTCATGCAGTCAACTCATTACCCTTCGTAACCGTTACGTCAATGTAGATGGGAAAGGTGGATATCGTAACGCTCGTTGTTCCACAAAATGCAAATTAGTTGTCATGAAAGTACTTTGCAAACTGATGAACTTATGAAGGATCATATCTTCACTGTTCGATTACTCTGAGTGTTTGGGTGCTGTGGACGTACTTTGGCTGAAAACAAGCGCCGCCTTCATAATGCAGCCTAAAATCCCAAATTTAATCAGAATCGCCTGCCAAATATCGTAACTTAGTACAGCCTCATTCAAAATATTTGGCAGTTTAATAAAACTAGGTAATTATTCAAGTAGAAGATTGGAAGACGTTCGTTTCGACGACAGAACAAAGCCATAAAAAAATATTGCCAAAACCTGACCACAGTAAGAGACCATGACAGTGTGATGCAGCAGCAGTAGGATAGAATGATGGGCAACGCGTCCCATGCTCGAGCAACTCGGCACTCTCGCAACCACGCTTTCTAGAGGCAGCGCACGCATCGTCCGCCTAAACCGGACACGCACATCGCTAGTAAAACACGCTTCGTTGTCACATTTACTCAGTCTCTATATTGAAGATGAGTATGTTGACTATGAGATTATTTAAATGTTATGCATCGATAGTGCTCATCAAAGAGAATAAAACAGGGTTCTTTGGAAAACTTAAACATGGACGTTTCCATTTATTAGAGAGCACAGTGAAAGAGCTCTGTCCTGTGTCCGCCCAACTCCCCTAATTGCGCCTAATACTATTTTATTGATGCCAATAAATCGCACCATCATACAATTTCGCTGAGTGCCACCCTGATAGGGTTACGCGCACGAGAAGAGTTGTCGAATGTGATGCCATTTGTGCCTGTCTTTTGTAGCGAGATCAGCAGTTTTGTGCCCGGTATAAAATAGCAGCGGGCCACGTGTTTATTTTCTGTAGCCTTCATAACCCTGTGTGTACCACGCTACTGCCAGGGTGGGCCCCGCCCACTACCCACCCCAAAAACCCACCAAAAAAATCCACACAAAAAACACCTAATAAAACCCAACTAAAAAAACACTTAAAAAAACAAGCTAAAGAAATCAACTAAAAATCCAAAATCAAATGAAACTGTGTGAGTATTTCATTAATTTGTATACAATTTACGAACAAATAGGAAAGTATATGAAGCAAGGAGAAGAAATCAATTATTTTAGTATCAATAATGATTATGCATTAAACGGTTTATACCTAGTGCGATACACCTAGTAGGCTAGTATAGGAAATTAGGGATCTGTGTTCATCATTATTTGATATTGATTGATCCAGCAAGTTGAAGACCCATTCAGGCCCTCTCCAAGCCAATCTAATACTAACCCTTGAGTTAATCAGTCATGTGACTTATTGAATCATGACTCATGACCGAGACTCATGTCCCTCATCGTTCATCACATGAGTTGATTAATATGTAGATCTAAATAGCGAAATTATCAGTATCAAATACCCTTATCAAATATTCCTTCAACTTTTTAAAAGCCTGTCTCAATGGCCAACAGGCCTGGCCCCTATTACCATTTGGCTGTGAAGGCATGAACTTTTCACAATTAAAATAATTTTTCCTCAATAAAACCTATTTTTCCGAGAAAAAAAACAGGTGGGTTGGGCTTTTTTAATAAAACCCGTTTTTTTCCCGCCCTGACTACTGCGCAAGGACACAAGCCATGGTGCGATACCTGGCATAGCAGATACCTCGCTATACTTGACCATGATACAAGCCATGGTGCGATACCTGGCATAGCAGACACCTCGCTATACTTGGCCATGATACAAGCCATAGTGCGATACCTGGCATAGCAGATACCTCGCTATACTTGGCCATGATACAAGCCATGGTGCGATACCTGGCATAGCAGATACCTCGCTATACTTGGCCATGATGCAAGCCATGGTGCGTTACCTGGCATAGCAGAT
>SDVV010007963.1:0-17468 GCA_016164225.1 Gammarus roeselii | reverse complement strand
ATATATACACACACACACACACACACACAAGTGATGTGCCAAAGTATCGGTATTGGTGAAAAATTGCCGTTACTTTGAAATATATTGATGTCATATAACAGCATTTTGCAGTAATTTTCAAACAATTCAAATAATTATACATATGCTTATGTGCATTCAACAGTGAACAGAAATATTGCTGTTTATATTAAAGAAAAAAATATGTAGCTATGCATTGGTGGCTTTGTAATCAAATTATTACGATTATTTGATATACACCCAAACTTCAAGTTCCAACATTTTATTGAGTCTACATGGCTATTATTGATATCTAACAGCACCAGCGTTTCTACATTTACACATTTAAGGCATATATGTACTTCTAAGTTACCAGTATACCCTCATATTCTTACATAGGTTGCAGCTCCCTCAACTCGCTCTGATCTGGTTTACCCATCATAAAAATTTGTGGTTTGGAGCTGACAGCTGGCAGGCTTATGACCTATGGATTTGATTTTATTCTCATTTCCACCAGAGTCTCAACGCAAGTCATAATAGGCTCCCCCGTAGGGCCCAATGATCGTGGATTCCAGTAGGCTTGCACGCCTCAGTGATAAAAAAAAACGCTGGCAAAGTTAGAAAAATTTGAAAATATTAGCAATGTCAGACGCACGCTGGTGTGCACAAAAAAAACGCTTCGACGAAACGGATCTCAGCTTCCAATCATTTAGAAATTCAAGAGTAATATGTACGCACGCTAGTGCGTCCAGGTAGCATCGTCGAGACTGGTACAAGGTTCACGGCTACAAGGACAAAGTCAGCTCTGACAGCAACGCAACACGACCTAGAAAGCTATTCGGGCTAGGTCGATTATAGTACACTTCATTTATTCAGGTAAGACTCAGACGAAACGAATCCTCGCCTCCAATCATTTAGAACTTAAAGAGTAACATGTACGCACGGTAGTGTGCACAGGTATCGTCGTTGAGACTGGTACAAGGTTTACGGCAACATGGACCAAGTCAGCTCCGACAGCAACGCAACACAATGTTTACAGCTATGCGATCTAGTATAGTAGAGGTAAAATTTATTTATTCAGGTAAAATTAAGACTCAGACAAAACGAATCCCAGCCTCCAACAACTCCAAACTCAAAGAGAATTATGCACGCGCGTCAGTGCGCACAGATAGTATGGTCGAAATTTGTACAAGGTCTATGGCTTCACACGGATTAGATCAAATCCAACCGCAACGCGTCACAAGGCTTATAGCTACGCAGTCCAGGTCAACCCCAGAAACTACATATGGCCCGTGCACGCGCGAGCACGTATCGTCATGGGCAGAAAACCGTCTCAGATTATCGATTTTGCACCTATTGTTTAATGGGATAGGGTAGAGGGGGACGGGGGGGAATAGGTCCCTTGGGTCCCAAAAGAGCCCAATGAATCCCGGAGGGTAACCAAAGTCCCAAGGGTTTTCCCGAGCTCCCCGGGTCCTCCGAGACCCTTCGTCTCAGCTCATCTTGGCTTGTCTCGAATCATTTCGGCCAGTCTCGGCTCGTCGCGACCAACTCGACTCGCCTCAACATGTTTCGACTGATCTCGACGCACCTGGACTAGCCTCGACGCGACCCTCGCACTCTGTGCCAGTAATCCGCAGACTGTTATGAGTTGTTCTACTCAAGCATTTTACATATATACATTTTTCTGTTTATGGGTTTTACAGCGTGAAGAGAGGGAAGCAGGGGTCCCAGGGTTTAAAGGGGCCTCAAGGGGGTTCCAAAGGGTTTCGATGGTGTCCAAACAGGCCCCGGAAGGGTCCAAGTGGGTCCCCCCCAATCCTAGTGGTCTTATAAGTCCCCCGGGTTCCTGAAACCCCCGGGTCCCTTGGTTCCCACGAGTAACCCCCCATTCCCGGGTCGCCTAGTCTCAACCAGCCTCAGTTCGGCTCGACTCGTCGCCTCGTCTCCACTCACCTTAACCTGCCTCGACTCGCCTCATCCCCCCCCCACGCAGAGTGCCATTCAAGACTTCCACTCTCCAACATAATTTCGCCATTTAGCCATCAAAACGACTAGCTGTGCTCGGACATTTATTAGGCATTTATTCTCCCACCGTAGGTTGAACTAGACTAACTAGCACACCGCTCAGTCCACCTCGGGCCCTTCGGGCGTCTAACGAAATATAATTATAGAACTTATCCAAAATTGATCACCATGAAAAAATGGCACATAAATAATAGAGCCCACGAATTAAGAGACAATAAAATGCCAAAATGAAGTGTTAATGATCTATAAAATGAATAATCATCTATCCATCCCAATGACATATGGACGTTATCACATCCGCGCTGGGCTGCTTCGAGTGCTTCTCATCTTGATCAGGGTAGTCAGACTTTTTGTATAACCTCACCAAAAGTTGTGTGTTATTGTTTGAGGTTCGTGATTATGCATAAAATCTCTTCTTTGATTATATGCTATATTCATATCAATCCTCTTCACTTTTACCAGTATTATATTTGCTTGTTACACATATGATTTATTAATTTCAATACCTCCGGTTTATTTTTCTACCCCTGGCAAAGTTGTTGACGATATCTAGTCTTCCTAACCAAACCAAACTAATCTATCCAAGAATTATTTATTTGTATACAAGTTTTCATGCTATTTATTCATTAATTTATGCTTTATACATATGAAGCTCTCCTTTTGGCTTTATATTTTAACATCAATTACGTCGATTGTAGCCGGGGCGTTTAGAATCTTGCAACCGTATCCACCGCGTGTCGTAGAAGGCAACTAAGCGGGCGCCCCGTAGCCGGAAGTAGAATCGTGCTACCGTAACCCCTACGTGTCGTAAAAGGCGACTAAAAGGGACGGAGCGAAGGGGCTAGGAATCCCGTTTTCTGTAAAACCCTTCCTCCGAGGCGGCAAGACGAGCAATGGGAGGACAGGCTCACGCCTCTCCGAACCTTATTGTTAGGGTTGCTGAATGTGCGTGGCTGTAGTGTAAATAAGGTAAAGAGGCGAGAGATTGGCGAGATGTTTGTGAGGAGGAAGTTTGATGTGTTGGCGCTGAGTGAGACGATATTGAAAGGTAAAGGCGAATGTGAGTTTGGTGTGGTAAGTTGAAGAAAGTCTGGTGTGGAGGAAGGTAGGGCACGAGAAGGTGTGGTCCTGATATTGAGTGATCGGTTAGCTCGTAGCGCTACCGAATGGAAGGAGGTTTCCTCAAGATTGATGTGGCTGAATGTCAAGTTAGGCGTAGAAAGATGGGCATTTGTGAGTGCTTACGGACCTGGCAGCGCAAAGAGTGTAGAGGAGAGGGAGCAATTCTGGACTGACCTGAGTGAGTGTATTGAGAGTTTTGGAGGTCATTTCAATGTAGTGGTACTATGTGACCTTAATGCGAGAGTCGGAGATATAGTGGTGTAGAATGTGATAGGAAGGTATGGCGTTCCTGGTAGAAATGACAGTGGAGAAAACCTGATAGGTCTGTGTATGGAGTAGGAAATGGTAATCGGGAACAGTTTGTTCAAGAAGCGAGAAATCCACTAGTACACATGGGTAAGGATGGCCCGTGGTGCAGTGGTGGAGAGAGCACTGATGGATTTTGTGCTGATATCGAGGAGAGTGGTGGGGATGCTGTTGGATGTGCGGGTGTTGAGAGGGGAGGATAGAGGAGTGTCTGAACATCTGCTGGTGGAAGGTTAATTAAGAGTGGAACAGAAGTGGAAGGGTAACAAACGAGTGGGAGGAGGGAGGAGGAAGAGAGGTACTGAAAGTGAGTGGACTGAATGTGAGAAGTAGAGCCGAGGAGTTCCAGCAGGCGTTGAGGGAAGAATCTAACAACGTGAGAGGACAGGACCTGAGAGATGTGGAGGAAGAATGGGAGACGTTAAGGGATGTGTTGTTAAGATGTACGAAGAAAGTGTGTGGTGCGCGCCATGTGGGTGGGTGCAGAAGAAAAGGATGCGAGTGGTGGAACGAGGAGGTCAAACTGGCGGTGGCACGGAAAAGAGGAACGTTCGAGAAGAGGTTGCAGGTGAAGTCGGTGGTGACTCATGGAAGCTACAAAGAGAGGTAAACGAGGTGACGCGGGTGGTGAGGAGAGCCAAAAGAGACGCTGATGCCAGGTGGGGCAGATGTTTGTGCCAGAATTATGAGGAGAACATAAAGATGTTCTGGAAAGAGGTGAAGATGGTGAGAAAGGGAGAGACCGGAAAGGAGCAAGTGGTGAAAGATGAAAACGGCCAGTTTTTGTTGTAAAGTGGTGATGAACGGAAGACGTGGGCCGAGTATTTTGATGAGTAGTTGAATATTGAGGATGACAAAGAGGCTGACATCGTTGCTGTGGGTGGTGGTGCTCGGATGCCAGTTTTGGGAAAAAGACTTGTGGCAGACATTACCGGGGAAGAGGTGCAGGACGCGGTGGAGGTGTTGAAAGCAGGTAAAGCCCCTGGATTGGATGGCGTTGCGACCGAGTGCCTGAAGAAGGGTGTAGTAACGATTGTCGAATAGTTGGTGAGGTTACTGAACTTGTGTTTTGGGGCAGGCGCGGTAACTTTGAGTGGCGCAGTGCCTGCATTGTTCAGCTATATAAAGCAAATTATATAAAAATGAATGCTGCAACTTGAGAGGTATCAGTCTGTTATGTGTGATTGGTAAGTTGTACGGAACAGTGCTGATCAAAAGGATTAGAGACTGCACGGACTGCGTAATTGGAGAGGAACAATGTGGCTTTAGGAGTGGTAGAGGGTAGCCGATCAGATTTTCGCAATGAGACAAGTGAGACAAGCTAGCTGCCGGCTGGACTTGTTTTTGTATGTTTATATAACATATTCCGTTTTTATACTCTTTCAATTAGAAACAACACAGTTCGTACATCCAACCAAACTCGTTTTTACTATATTTAATTTTTCTCTCAAAATCCTTCATAATTTCTTTAATGCGAATCCCGATAGCTGTTCTGTTCCCGCGACTCCACACGTGTAATAGTCCTTCTTCCTGAACTTCATTTATTTGATGTTTCTCCAATTCAAGGTCATTCTGCTCTTCATCCTTATGGAATTGTTTCATGCGAACCAGTTTTCCTTCCGTTCTTAAGTAAAATCTATTTTAAACTACCTCATCTTTATTACACTCGTGTTGATTTTCTACTTGGATCATATCAATTTCGAGATTACCATTTTTATTTTCATTAAACTTCGTTGCATACGACTGTAACGTAGCGACATAAGTTGCCCAAAACTTACTTCTTTTCATCATCCATATATGAATAATATCCCCCACACTTTTGATTCGTGTATTACCGATTTTGAGATAACCGTTATTTTCTACACTAGTTATTATTATTTCGAACAAACTCGTATCATACGCGGAGATTCTTCATCCAACACATGTAAAGTAATTTTCGCACGTGAACAATCATTTTGTTTATTAGAAGACAAGAGTTCCGTCTCCACTTACACTCAACGTAACAGTGACTTCAGTCTCGGCACGCAGATAGCAAATATGATTTCAATTACAAGCTGTTATCACAGAATATTAGTCCTAATGTCGCTCACCTGTGTGTACATGTATGTGCTATGTATATCCATATTTATGCACGTGTGTATGTGCATGTACATATGAACATGTGTATGTGCATGTACGTATGAACGTGTGTATGTACAGTAGATTATATTAGAGTGCCAAGGTTTTCTAGTGCACTGGAGTCAATGTCCTTCTGGCACCGTATGTACAGTAGCGGTGCCAGAAGGCACCGCTACTGTTTTAGAAACTAGTGTTATTTGTCCACATTGGTGACGTCAACGAGAGCACCTCCACTGCAGATGAGTTGGGGCTAAATAACATCAACGAGTGCTCCACCAATCAGTACATTTATAGGCATCACCGCTGCCTCCAACACGCAACACACGTACGGAACATGGTAAGCGCAAGTTAGAGATGAGACTAAGCAGGTTGGCGACAAAGAAGAGGAAACATAATCGTGAGGCATTCAAGCACATTTCCGTACACAAAAGTCTGGTTTTTCATTACATTTTAAAATCTAATAACTGATATGGTACGAGTGTTTTTGTGTGCAAGAAAGTGCACTTCTGGCAAATTTTTCATTATGCAGTAGCATAGGCTACGTTTGTACTCGTACAAGGAAGTTCGACAAATGAACATTTTCATAAATATATTCTGTGTTCTCATGGAACAAATGGATAACCACACATTGCATAGCTACCTCTTAACTCTCTCGTAAGGAGCATTAGCCTGGCTTAGGTAATAATATCTGTCAGACATTTCAGTTCTGTAATTTAAAATATCTCATGGAACAAATGGATAACCACACATTGCATAGCTACCTCTTAACTCTCTTGTAAGGAGCATTAGCCTGGCTTAGGTAATAGTATCTGTCAGACACTTCAGTTCTGTAATTTAAAATATCTCATTGAGATGACCCATTTGAACACATGCCATCGACATGTAAAATAGTATCATTGCCTATACTAGCCCAATGCTCCTTATGGGAGAGTAAGAAGTAGCTGTGCATGGCAGAGTATGAGATGACCCATTTGAACACATGCCATCGACCTGTAAAATAGTATCAAATATTTCGATATATTACATCCGAAAATAACCTAATTTAATAAGTCTGGGTAACACAGAGATGCTACCTTGCCCAAATAGTACTAAACATTTAGCCGCTAACACGTTCCTTTGTGTGTAGTTTTGAACTGCAGCTGCTATAACCACGTACATGATTGAACTTCAATTCAGGTCGAATATTTGAAAAACAATAACTTTCAAAATTTCAGGACCTCAGAGCATTAACAAACAATTCCCGAGGTATTCCTCACCGTCCAGTACACGAAAAAATGTGTTATTCCCGTACTTCGAGAACCTGTCGACACCCTACTCTGTAACGTACGGCTTAGGACCATCATGACATAACAGGAATATTTTGTTGGTTGAATATGAAATTAGCGAGTCGAGTTCCTTCACATAAGCACCTTAATTGTTTCTAGTCATAATATATTTCAGCACGTTCAAACGTAACTACATTCGTACAACTAAAAATCTCAGGAGATTGTTATCAGCAGGCGAGGTGTGGGAGCCGTAGCGCTCTATTGTTCTAGATATGGCGGTGCCAGCTATTACGCGGTAGCAGCGATGACTACTGTACCGTCACTGGCCCCGTGGTTGCCGGTTAAGAGTGTGTCCGGGCTTTCCCTTAGGAGTGACAGAACTCTTCTTTCTTTATGTTTTGCTTGCGACTTGAGTGACTAAAGAGGGGTGGAGTAACGGTAGCCGAATGACTGGTGAGGCTACTGAATCTGTGTTTTGTGTCGGGCGTGGTGATAGGGAGCAGTGATTGTATTATTCCGATGTATAAAGCGAGAGAAAAACATGAATATAACCACTCGAGAGGTATAAATTTGTTGCGTGAGGTCGGTCAGTCGTACGAGAGAGTGTTAATCAAGAGGATTAGAGACAGTTCGGATAGTGCAGTAGGCAAGGAATAGTGTGGCTTCAAAGTGGTAGAGGGTGTACTGGTCAAATTTTTGAATTGAGAAGTTTGTGAGAAACACCATGGGAAAGAAATGAATGTACTCCGTGCCTTGATGGACTTGGAAAAAGCTTACGATAGGGTCGACAGGGAGGCGCGTTGTAGAGGGTGTTCTGCTTGAATGGAGTGGGTGGAAATTTGTTGAGAGCGGTTCCGAGTTTGCACGATGGCAGCAGAGCATGTGTCGGAGTAAGGAACAAAGTAAATACTTAGTTCACAGCAAAAGTGGGATTGAAACAAGTTTGTGTAATGTCTTCCTGGCTGTTCAATCTCTTAATAGATGGCGTGGTCAGAGAGGTGAACGTAAGTGCAATAAGTCTGAGGTTAAGGGTTTAGAAGCAGATGGGCGGAGTTGTCTGTCGAGACAGTTACTGATTCGTGTGGATACAGCACTGATACCTAAGTAGGCTTGTCATAGTTTGGTAGAGTATGTGCGAGAAGGAAACTGTAATTAACGTGATCAAAAGTGAAGTAACGAAAAGTTGGAGATATAACGTTACGAGCAAAATCAGCGTCTGCCTAAATGGAGTGATTGGGCTTTCATGTTGAGAAGACGGAACTGGTAGAAGCCGAGTATAAATCTCGAATGAAGGAAGGGTGTCGAAAGTTGGGTGCCCTGAAGAGTGTCATGAGCTGTAATAAGTTGGGTATGCAACCAGAGAGGTTGTATGATGGGGAAGTTGTCCCAACAGACGTGGGAGGCGCGAGCGAAAAATTGTTAAGCCTTTTCGCAAGGAAATGCTGGAAAGGGATGGTGAGGAAGTTGGAGGACAGAGTAGATTCACGTGTACTGATGTGGTTCGAACACATGAATAGATAAGATTAGGGGCATATCTCCACCGGAGCTAAAACGTGTCATCGCTGATGCATGGGCGAGGTTGATTGATGCGAGGTTGTTGAAATGGTTCATGATAGTTGAGGCGAGCGGACATAGACCTAGAGGTAGATCGAAGTTTGGGTGGATGGATGGTGTGAAACAGGCGTTAGAGAGGAAAGACATCTATTTGGAGCTAGCGAGAGATCCTGCAATGGATAGCCGTGAGACAAGAAAAGTTGTAGATGGATGCTTATGACGCGGCTCTGATGTGCTGTCCTGCCCTTGCAGTCTTGAGGGTCCGACTATTATGGCGTAGCTGGCATAAACCAGTAAAAGCTATTGGGTCCTGCTACTGACACTGATCTCGGACCTCACTCTTGACCAGAAATGTGTGTTGCGGGGTCCTGGTTGGACCCTATAGTGCTAAAAGGCTAAGATTAGAATGTGCGTGCGAGCACGCGAGGAGTGCTAGGTGCACCTTGCCGTCAGCCATCTCCCTTCTGGGCCATTTGGCCTTGCGTCTGTGTATTAAATAAATATGATCAGATTTTACGGCAAGTGACGAAGTTTTTTGTCAGGTCTGTTCTTATGTGAAATGAATAGGAAAACAAGAGAGCAGCGGAATCGCACCGCAGGTGTGAATGTGTTAAGCGAAAGTTTCCAGGTATGTGAAGAATATTCAAGTGAAAACCTTACGTAAAATAAACAAATTATAATAAATTAAAGGGGTCCATCTCAACCGATGTTCAGACGCCGGTCTTGGTGAGCTCCTGCGTCGGGCACGAAGCTCTACAGAGCTTGATCGTGATGGTGGCCACATTCACACGTTCGTTAAAACCAGCAAAATAAAACTGTGGACTACTAGAGGTTTCTCGTATATAACCTACGTACGTGGACTTTTTAGATGCCGTTAATGTAACGACTATTATATCAACTTCCAGGTGGGAAGTAAATGAGCAACGCCTCGTTTAATTCACAACTCATCGCGATATGTCAAAAACGTAGTCTTGCTTGGGCCCTCAACCCACTAATTCATTGAGAAGACGACTGCTCACCTCACACAGCGACCCTTGCTCATCCACTCGGACGATGTAGCCGCCCTTCAGTTCGGGGTAGCGGGCCAGCTGCCTCAAGCGGGCCACGTGATCCTCAGCCATGTCAAGAGGATTTGATCAGAGACCGGCCGAGATGAACAAAGTATGTCTTCAATTGATTAGATATGATTATGGAGCTCAGGTAACAAGTGGCTGCGATTGATTATTAGCGCTGAGCGGTATCTGCCTAACAAATAAAGAGAAATCTTCTGCAAAAGGGAACACAAGACTGAAAAGTTATTTTACCTTTGATACTGATAACAGCCTTGTTAAGATTGAATCAGCCTGATCACGCCCTTGCCGCGATTGCAATTGCAGTCATAGCCAGATACTGACGTTGTTGACATACTGAAATGACAGTCAAAGCTGACGTTCTTCTGCCCCCACGGAATAACAAACATGGCGTGTCTAGCAATCATAAATACTGCAAATCGCAGTGGATGATGACACAAAGCAAGAGTTAGGAAGAGGAGATCCTGTCAACGAGGTCTGCACTAAAGCAGGAATCATCACACATTGACCAGTAAAAACGGCAAAGAGAGGAAAGAAATAGAAATTCTCGCGGGCAAGAAAGACGCCCTAACCTGACTATAATGTACTCGGACAGCCGGGAGAAGTACGTTGTTCCAAACAACCTAGTTTGAACTTTACCCTGAACTAACCCATTTAAAATATCACCTATATTAAGGGGAGTTTGTTTGAACAGTGGACATGAAATGCTTGCAGGTAACCCTTCCGTAGAAGAATGGAAAACCAAATTTTCTAATATCAGAGATCAGGTGTTCATCAACCGCTTGTGCACAGGCCACAAGTGGATAAACCACCAACACCTAAAGGATGCGGACATCGAATCGGACGTGCCACCATACCGCTGCTGCCACCAGGTGGCAATCAGTGTGAAACACTCGCTTATGGATTGCAATGTACTCGCAGTAGCCCGACGAGCCTTCTTAAGCCCCCCGCGCAACTTACACAGCCAGCTCACCGAGCTATCTTACAAGAAAAAAACAATTGCGGTCGTAGAACATAGTGGATTTGTTTTGATTTTAGCTTCATTTCCACCGAAGCCTCAATGCGAATCAAAACAGGCTCCCCAGTAGGGCTCGATGATCACGGATTCCAGTGTCTGGAATCGTTGGGAAGGAGAGACATGAATGTGGAGGTGGCGAGAGAACGTGCAATGAACAGGCGTGAGTGGAGAATGATTGTGAATGGTTGACTTTGACGCTGCTCTGATGTGTTTTCCCGCCCTTGGCATCCCGCTGTCGGGATAGCCGTGGGTGGGAGGGGCCCGGCCATTATGACGCGGCGGGGGTAAACCAGTGAAAACTGTCGGGCCCTGCTGCTGACGACGGTTCCTCGGACTACACTCGGGACCCAGAGTGTAAGTTGAGGGGCTACCGGCCGGACCCTTTAGCACAAAAGGGCTAAGTTGTGTGAATATGAGCGTATGAAGGTGTGAGGTGCGTTTCGCCGTCGGCCACCCCCCTTTTTGGGGGATGCGGCCTAGTGTCTGTATCTGTATCACTTATTGTTCAAGGGGATAGGGTAGGGAGGGGGGGCAGAAGTATCTTGGGTCCCGAAAGAGCACGATGAGCCCCGGAGGGTAACCCAAGTCCCCCGAGCTCCCCGGGTCCATCGAGTCCCCTCGTTTCAGCTCATCTCGGCTTGTCTCAAATCATTTCTGTCAGTTTCGACTCGTCGGGACCAAATCGACTCGTCTCAACATGTTTCGACTGATTTCGACGCACCTCGACCAGCTTCGGCGCGGCTCTCCACCTCTGCGTCAGCAACGTTGTGGACTGTAATAACTAATTTCTCCACTCAAGCACTCCACATATATACATTCCTCTGTGTATGGGTTTTACAGCGTAGGGAGGGGGGAGCAGAGGTTCCAGGATTTAGAGGGGTCTCAAGAGGGTCCCACAGCTTCTCATGAGGGTCCCACAGGGTCTCAAGGGTGTCCCAAAAGGTCCCAAAAGAGTCCAAGTGGACCCCCTCAAATCCTCCTGGTCTTCCAAGTCCCCCGGGGCTCCCGAAATCCTGGGTCCTCTGAGTCCCGCGGGTCCCACGAGTACCCCTCATTCCCTGGGTCACCTAGTCTCAACCCACCTTGATAAATTATAAACAAAGTAAAGTTGATCATCATGAACAAGGGCAGAATTAAATAATATAGCCCATGAAATAGGAAAGATTAAAATCCTAAAATAATGTGTTAATGATCTATAAAATGAATAATCATCCATCCACCCCAATACGGTCCCTTGGGTCCCATAAGAGCCTGATGAATCCCGAAGGGTGGCCAAAATCCCACAGGTTTTCCAGAGCTCCCCGGGTCCCCCGAGACGAGGGGTCTCGGGAGACCCAAGGTCATCTCGGCTAGTCTCGGCTCGTCGCGACCAACTCGACTCGCCTCAACGTGTTTCGACTGATCTCGACCAGCCTCGACGTGGCTCTCCCCCTCTGCGCTAGTAATCATGTGGATTCTGATAAATTTTTACTTTCAGGCACTTTAGACAGGGAGTGTGGTGGCAGAGGTACCTCGGATCACGAAAGAGCCCGACGAATTCCGGAGGGAGACCGAAGTCCCCCAAGCTGCTTCTCGGGTCCCCTCGTATCACTTCATCTCGGCTTGTCTCGAATCATTTCGGCCAGTCTCTGCTCGTCGCGACCAACTCGACTCGCCTCAACATGTTTCAACTGATCTCGACGCACCTCGACCAGCCTCGACGCGACCCTCGCCATCTGTGCCAGTATTCCGCGGACTGTAATAATTAATTGTTCTACTCAAGCATTTTACATGTATACATTTTTATGTGTATGGGTTTTACAGCGTGGGGAGAGGGACGCAGCCAGGGTTTAAAAGGGCCTCAAGCAGGTCCCAAAGGGTCTCAAAGGTGTCCTTAAGGGTCTAAGTGGGTCTCCCTAAGTCCTACCGGTCTTTCAAGTCCCCCGTGTTACAAAAACCCCCGGGTCCCTCGAGTCCCGCGGGTCACCTAGTCTCAACCAGCCTCGGTTTGTCTCGACTCATCCCCTCGCCAGTCGAATAGTCTCCACCCGCACCAACTCGCCTCGTCCCCTCCACGCACAGTGTCGTTCAAGACTTTCACTCTCTAAAATCAACAGCAACATTATTTCACCTTCTAGCCATCAAAACGCCTAGCTGTGCAGGGACATTTATTAGGCGCCCGGGAGAAAGCAAATTTTCCCACCGTAGGTTGGACTGGACTAACAAACACACCGCATAGTCCACCTAGGACCACTGCGGGCGTCCAACGATACATAATTATATAACTAATCCAAAGATGATCACCATGAAAAAAAGGCACATATAAATAATAGAGCCCACGAAATAAGAAAGAATGAAATCCTAAAATTAGGTGTCAATGATCTATGAACTAGTAGCAGTTGTTGCATCTGTGTTCCACCGGAGCCTCAACGCGGTCACTGCAGGCTCCCCCGTAGGGCATGAAGATCAGCGAGTTCTATTGGGTTGCATGTGTGCACGGTCGAATTCAAACTTCAACTTGGGGAATCAGCAGGGTAGTGAGCTCAGGAACGGGGAAGATTCAGACACGAGTAGTTTTAATCAGAGTCATAAAGTCCGGTATGTTTACCGAAACAGATTTTTTTCCTGTAGGCTGTTTCTGTGAGCAGGCGTTGCAGGTTGCACGGGGGGCTTATGAAGGCTCGTCGGGCTACTGTGAGTGCATTCCAGTCCAAAAGTAAGTGTTTCACACTGATTGCTATCTGGTGGCAACAGGGGCATGGTGGCGCATCCGATCCCATGTCTACATTCATCAGATGGTTGTGAGTTATCCACGTGTGGAAAACTTGGTGTTCCTTTCTCCAACTGATGGTTAAGCTGCAAGCATTTTATGTCCACTCTGTTGCCACGAGTGGTTCCAGCGAGGTGTTATACGCGAATTGACCAATGGAAACCAGTCTTGGTAATGTATGGAAACAAATTGTTCATGGTAGGAAGACACCTGTTTAGCAAGGGAATCTGCGCGCTCGTTGCCTCTTGTTCCTACGTGCCCAGGGATCCAGCAGAATTCAATCGCTTGACCAGTTCCGGACATTGTGAAAAGGTCGTGCTGCATTTTACAAAGAGCAGGGTGTTTTTCAGCTGAGTGAGAGAGCGCTCAGACTGTCCGAAAATACGACGTATATAGAGAGGTGGTCAGTTTTGGCAATACAGATAGCTAGTTCGAGTGCGTACAGCTCTGCAGAGAATACAGAGGCCTCTCGGGGTAGGGTTGCCCAACGTGTGGTCTCCCCGCACACGGCGGCGGCTCCCACTCCGTCCGCTGTTTTGGAGACGTCGATGTATATGTGGCGGTGCTCCGAGTATTGCTCCTCAAGTAGTCTTGAAAATTCTCGGCAGTACGTGTTTGTTGGAGTAGTTTCTTTAGGGTACACTTGCAATTCTAGGTTGACTAGCGGTGGGCTGATCATCCACGTTGGTGTATTGATTTGAAAAATTTGATAGGTGAATGAATGCTTAATAGCCTTGATATTGATGTTGAGCGAGGTTAGGAGGTTGTCCACGCGTATTGAAATAGGTGGGCATATATTCTTCTTTGCCGCAAATAGGCGTTTTTCGGAGATGTTGGTGACGTCGCCGAGTGCTGGGTTGTTGATAAGGCTCCTAGTATTGAAATAGTATTGTAGCGAGAGTTTGTCTCGTCAGAGCGGTGGCGGAAGCTCGTTAGCAAGCACGTTTGAGACTCGATGGGAGAGGAGCGGAACGCGCCGGTTGTGATACGCAAAGCATTGTTGACGATGATTGGGAGTGGGTCGAGAGTGGTTTTGGCGGCCGATCCGTAAACAACGGCTCCGGAGTCAATGCACGAGCGATTATTGCTCTGAACAACATCATGCCGGTGTCCATGTCGGCACCGAATTTCAGCGATGTTACCGATAGTATAGGTCATGTTGCCTGTTTACAGCGAGCCACCGCGACTGTAATGTGAGGTCGCCATGTGAGTCAAGGGTCCCACACGAGGCCCAGGAATTTTATAGATCCTTCGTATACTAGAGGTGTGAAAGCAGCATTTGGTTTGGTTCCAGATGTAAGCCGGGTACATGGGTAAGTGCATTCTTTTAGTTTTAGAAGGCGAGAATCGGAATCCGTTTCAGGTCGCCCAGTTTCTGACTAGGTTAAGACATATCTGGAGTTCGTGTTGAATCGTTAGAAGGCTAGGGTGCCTGTAGCTTATTTGTAGATCGTCCACGTATAGTGATGAGAGGAGTCTTTCATCATGCGGAAGAATGTCGGCTAGCTGGTCTATTTTGAGGATAAAAAGAGTGACGCTTCCCTGGGAGACTCCCATTTCTTGAGGATACTATGGTGACAGGGTGTCGCCGCCTTTGACACTGAAGGTACGGTTTTGCAGAAATTAATGGATAAAACGTGGTAGGTGTCCTCTCAGGCCTTTGCGGTGGAGATCCTTCATGATTCCGTTGCGGTGGAGATCCTTCACGATTCCGTAATTCCAAGTAGTGTCGAATGCTTTTTCAACGTCGAAGAATATGGAAACCGCGTGTTCCAATCGGACAAATGCCTGTCTAATGTCAGATTCCAGTCTTACAAGGTGGTCCGACGTAGAGTGGCGCTTGCGGCCGCCACACTGGATGTTGTTCAGGCCTGCATGCATATCAAGGTAGTCGACAAAGCGCGTATTTATCATTCTCTCCATGGTCTTGCTGGTGACGCTGGTAAGAGCGATGGGGCGGTAGTTACGTGGGTCACCTTGAAATTTCCCGGGTTTTGGGTATTTTGATCATTACAGATTTCCGCCATTAACCGGGAAAAAATGAGTTTGAATACGGAGTGTTGAACACTTTTAATAAGTGCTCACGGGCGCCATCTGGGAGATTCTTGATATGTTGATGTTCCCCCGGTCAGGCCCTCGTGAAGTTTCACGCGTATGGTCTATGGCGCACTGTAGTTCGTGGAGGGAGAAAGGTTTATCGTAGGCCTCTTCGTTTATGGAAGTAAAGTCAAGATGTTCACTTTCTCGCAAGTCTTTTTCTCGTTGGATGGCAGCCGTGTGGTTTGTTGATTGCGATCTCTGGCTAAAAGTCTGAGCTAGTTCATTTGCGATTTCCGCTTGGGAAGAATAAATTCTGCCTCCGTCTGGAAGAATGTTAATAGGTCGCTCGGGTTTTCCTTGGATACGTCAGATTTATTCCCACACTTAGGACAGGGAAGTGTTTCGATTAAAAGTGTTTACAAACTGAGCCCAGCTTCCACGTTTCTCCTCCACTCGAAGTTTTCGATATACAGCAGCCTTTTTCTACGCTACTCGGTTCCTGGGGGACCGTGCCCGTCGGTAAGTGTTGTACAGTCTTTCACGCTCATCTCTTGCTTCTTGCACCTCCCGGCACCACCATGGTTTCAGAAAGAAGGTTGAAGGGGCATATTGGGGAATGCTCGCTTCGGCTGCAACTTGAAACATTTCGTGTAGTTGGGCAACGAGGTCATGTTCCGAAATGCCATCCATATCGTTCCACGCGATGTTTCGATTAGTCCCCCCAGTTGGCTTTCTGGTAGTTGAATCGAATTTCTTGTGGGGCCGGGTTTCTTGGTTGGTTGGTGAGAAGCTATATGATGACTGGGTTATGGTCGCTGTCGTGTGTTGAAGGCAAAATTTCCCAATCGAGTTGGGGTGCCAGAGTGGAGGAACTTATGGATAAATCTGTTAAGGGAAATACGATCCAAGACTTCTGTAGATTACCTTTTTGGAACGTGCGCATGTAGTTCTTCATTTGTTCCGTCCTTCTACGCACTTTCTGTCAAGTTGTTCATCAAGCTTTGATACTCGGATCGACTACAGCCAGTGTTGCTGTCGTGCTGCTTGCTAATGGTAATGGCCATGGATGTATTTGCAATTTAATCCCTTTCTGAGACAGACATTCTTTCATTCTGCGTATCCTCCCTTTGACTAATCCAAAGTCTATTGGGTAGTAACTTTCTCTAAGCGGATTGCGCAAATCCTGCGGCCTATGTGTTGCCTCCCTTGCGATTATTGCAGAGGAAATTGATTTCCTCAAACGTGGCTATAATGTGGTCTGTTCTTGTGGCAGAACGTACGTTACACACGGCCCGGTGTCGCAAGGCTTCATAAACTTGCGACAGCAGCCAGCCCTACGTCGTAATTCCCCTTTGCTACTCCGATCTTTATTGCGAGTCCTGAGCCGGCTGGCTCCGAGCTGTCATGGACGGCTTACCTACGCATCTGAGAGCGGGAAATCCTCTTCCCGAGAACCCCTTCTGCAAGTGAACTCTCCTGACATCCGCCTGCTACGAGACTGTGGTGGACCGTCTGCAAGAATGAATTGTTATTGGTGGAACTTCTCCGAGGACTCTTCTAGCGTGTAGCCTGAAAAGCCAGCTTCAATACGTCATGAGTGGTCAAGCGGCTTGACTTCCAACCCCTCAGATATTTCAACACCCTAATAGTTTCTTGACTTGTTTTTATTTACTTTTAGCTGTTCAGTTCAGTATACTATACGTGGTTTAGTCAGTAATATTTATCTTTTTTTTTTCCCTGTGCCAAGTATATTTTTACAGCAAGTTACTCCTTTCATCATTCAATTTCGCAGTGTCGTTGATGTTCACTTCTTTGGGCTCCTACGACTATTTAAAGGTGTATTGGTCTCATGTTAAGTTATAGTTGATTTTTTTAGCCTGTTTACATCGGCCAACTTGCTTCATTTATATATGTGTTTCTGATCACCTCGGTGTTTTCATTTACTCTTATTCGCAGGCTCACGATTATTTTTTCGATCATTTTCTTTGGAGCAATTTATTATGGTTATTCTTCAGTTTGCTTCTATTTTTTATTAACTCTAATTCACGTTCTTGTAGATTTTATACGTGCTTATTAGGATTTATCGTGTGCCCTCATAATCATTCTGTGTAAGTTGTATTTGTCATATTTTGATTTACTCTTTCAGCTGTAACCAACATCCCGCCAAACTCTTCTTAGGGCTCTTACGTTTATTTCAATGT
>SDVV010007962.1:0-17469 GCA_016164225.1 Gammarus roeselii | reverse complement strand
AGTTTATAATTAAACAGAGAATTAAATACTAAGGGCTGTATCTCTATACATACATAATTTAACGTGGGGGAGAGCAATGCAGGACTTGGCTTGCAAACCCTTACAAGTAGATGCCAGTTTAGCAAGCGAGTCTGCAAGTTCGTTTCCTCTTATTCCCGCGTGCCCGGGGATCCAGCTGAACTCCACTGCCTGATCCGTCTCGGTCATCACAAAGAGATCGTGCTGCATCTTACGTAGGACAGGATGTTCATAATGCAGTGTTTTAAGCTGGGTGAGGACACTCAGACTGTCTGAGAATACGACGTATTTGGGGAAGCGATGTGTTTTTGCAATAAAGATGGCTAGTTCGAGTGCGCGAAGCTCCGCAAAGAACACGGAGGCCTATTGTGGGAGTGTGGCCGAGAGTGGGGTGTCCCGCACACAGCGGCGGCTCCCACTCCGTCTGGGTTTTGGAGCCGTAGTAAGTGGTGGAACGAGGAGGTTAAACTGGCGGTGGCACGGAAAAAAGGAGCGCTTAAAGAGTGGTTGCAGATGAAATCGGTGGTGGCACATGAAGGCTATAAAGTGAGGAGAAACTAGGTGAAGCGGGTGCTGAGGAGAGCCAAAATGGACGCTGATGTCAGATGGGCCAGATGGTTGTGCCAGAATTTTGAGAACAAAAAGATGTTATTAAAAGAGGTGAAGAGGGCGAGAAAGGGAGAAACAGAAAAGGAGGAAATGGTGAAAGATAAAAACAGCCAGTTATTGTTGGAAAGTGGTGACGTACGGAAGAGGTGGGTCGAGTATTTTGATGAGTTGTTGAATGTCGAGGATGACAGAGAGGCTGAGATTTTTGCTGTGGGTGATGGTGCTTGGATTCCAGTTTTGGGAGAGAGACTTGTGGCGGACTTCACCAGGGAAGAAATGCAGGAGGCGGTGGAGGTGATGAAAGAAGGGAAAGTCCCTGGTGATGGCGTTGCGACCGAATGCCTGGAAAAGGGTAGAGTACTGATTGTCGAATGGTTGGTGAGGTTACTGAACTTGTGTTTTGTGGCAGGCGTGGTACCAATTGAGTGGCGCAGTGCCTGCATTGTTCCGCTGTATAAGGGCAAGGGAGATAAAAATGAATGCTGCAAGTCGAGAGGTATCAGTCTGTTATGTGTGGTTGGTAAGTTGTACGGGAGAGTGCTGATCAAAAGGATTAGCGACTGTATGGACTGCGTAATTGGAGAGGAGCAGTGTGGCTTTAGGAGTGGTTGAGGGTGTGCTGATCAGATTTTTGCAGTGAGACAGGTCTGTGAGAAGTACCTTGCAAAGGGAAAGGACGTGCTCTGGGCTTTCATGGATATGGAGAAATCATACGACAGGATTGACAGGGAAGCGCTGTGGAGAGTGTTGCGTTTGTATGGAGTGGGCGGACATCTGTTGAAAGTGGTGCAGAGTATATATGTAGGCAGCCGAGCATGTGTCCAAAAGGGAAGCTAGGTGAGCGATTGGTTCACAGTGAAAGTGGGACTAAGAAAGGGCTGCGTGGTGCCTCCCTGGCTGTTAAATATCTATATGGATGGAGTGGTCAGGGAGGTGAACGCGAGTGTGCCGAGTCGTGGCTTGGAGCTGTTGGAAACGGATGGGCGGAGTTGGCAGTTGAGCCAGTTGCTATTTGCGGATGATACGGCCCTGGTTGCGGATTCAGAGGAGAAGCTTTGTAGGCTAGTGTCTGAGTTTGGTAGAGTGTGGGAGAGGAGGAAGCTTCGAGTGAACGTGGGTAAAAGTAAAGTAATGAGATGTTCGAGGACTGTCGTTGCGAGCAGAATTAGTGTCCTCCTAAAGGAAGAGTAGTTGGAAGAAATTGTGTTTTAAGTATCTGTGCTCCCATGTGGAATAGACTGAATTAGTGGAAACTGATGTAAAGCCGCGAGTGAAGGAGGAGTGTAAAGTGTTGGGTGCACTGAAGAGCGTAATGAGCTGCAGGACGTTGTGGATGGAAGCGAAGAGAGGGCTGTATGAGGGTGTCGTTGTGCCAACTGTGCTGTACGGAGTTGAGAACTGAGAGATGAGAGCAGAAGAGAGAAGAAGGTTGAATGTTTTCGAGATGAAATATTTGAGGAGCATGGCTGAGGTGTCGCTGAGAGACAGGTTCACTAACGACGTGGTTCGCATCAGAACGGGGATGGTGAAGAAGTTAGAGGACAGAGTTGATTCGCGTGTTCGGACACATGGTGAGGATGGATGAAGGGAGATTGGTGAAAAGGGGGTTGAAATCAGAGGCGAGTGGACGTAGGCCTAGAGGGAGACCGAAGTTTGGGTGGATGGATGGTGTGAAGCAGGTGTTAGGAAGGAGAGACGAGAGTGTGGAGGTAGAGAGAAAGCGTGCACTGGATAGGCGTGAGTGGAGAAAGATAATGAACGGATGAGTTTTGACGCTGCCCTGATGTGCTTTCCCGCCCTAGGCATATCGTTGAGAGACGGGATAGTCGTGGGCGGGGGGGGAGGCGGTCATCATGACGCGGCAGGGGTAAACCAGTCACGCTGTCGGGCCCTGCTGTCAACACTGACCTCGAAGTAGAACAGCACTAATGGCCCGGAGGGTGTGTTGCGGGGTCCCCGGCCGGATTCTTTGACCAAAAAAGAGCTAAGGTGTGCGAGTGTGAGGTGCACCTTGCCGTCGGCCACCCTCCTTGCTGGGGGATTTCGGCCTAGTGTCTGTATTTGTATCTGTAAATATTCATCGTACATGATACTTTCGAAGTTATTCGCAATTCCTTGGCGTGACGGCCGGGTCAGGCCGCTCACCTCGACAAGGTCTATGATAGTAAAAGTGTTAATTGGAGATACACAAGATTAGGGAGCTCATCGCTACCAGATTTAAATTTGGGCCCCATTTTTTCAGAGCCTTATCCACCGACGCTCTGACGTGACCTTAGAAAGCTCCCCGTAGGAAGCGAAGTTCATCAATTCTGATATCCCCGCACCCGAATATCTGCAAATACAATAACTTTATCGAAATTAAATTATTTTTCGAATTAACAACTGTTGTACGCTGGTGCATAAGGGAATAGTACTTGAATTTTGTATAAAAATTCACAATTTAGCCGCAGCTGTTCTGTAGCGTGAAAGTAGTAGTAGTGTTGCTTCGGTATTCCACCGGAGTCCCAACGCAAAGTTAATGCCGACTCCCCCGTAGTGCAATTGAAGAGTGGCAAAGTAGGTGCAGCGTAGATTATGAGTAGGTTCAACGCAGATTCCGTGTAGGTTTACCATAGATACCGAGTAGGTTTAACGTAGGTTCCGAGTAGGTTTAACGTAGATACCAAGTAGGTTTAACATATATACCGAGTAGGGTTAACGAATATACAGAGCAGATTTTACGTAGATACAGAGTAGGTTTACCGTAGATACAAATTAAGTTTAACGTAGAGACAGAGTAGGTTTAACACAGGTTCCAAGTAGTTTTGACGTAGATACCAAGTAGGTTTAACGTAGATACAGAGTAGGGTTAACGTAGATACCGAGTAGGATTAACGTAGAAGTATTTTCTTCTGTTTTCCACGTGAGTTCCAATGTGTATTCACAGAGTGCTCCCCCGTAGGGCACTAGTAGTAGTAGTTGCTTCCATGTTCCACCTGAGTCCCAACGCGGAAGTTAATGCAGACTCCCCCGTAGGGCGATCCCGTAGGGTACTAGGTTCAACGTAGATACCGAGTAGATTTAACGTAGATACTGAGTAGGTTTAACGTAGATACAGAGTAGGTTTAACGTAGATACAGAGTAGGTTTAACGTAGATACAGAGTAGGTTTAACGTAGATACAGAGTAGGTTTAACGTAGATAGAGTAGGTTCAACGTAGATACAGAGTAGGTTTAACGTAGATTCTGGGTAGGTTTTACGTAGTAGGAGCAGTAGTCGCTCCCGCGCTCCACCGGAGCCCCTACGCGAAGTCGTCGCTCCCCACCCAGGGCCCCTGCGAGCGTCTAACGATACATAGTTATATAACTCATACAAAATAGATCACCATGAAAAAAGGGCACAGATAAATAATTGAGCCCACGAAATAAGAAATAATAAAATACTAAAATAGTGTTAATGATCTATAAAATGAATTATCATCCATCCACCCCAAGTAGCGCGAAAGGTTGCTATAAAAATAGTCGAATTGACGCAAGTGCGCGTTACTCCAGCACAGCAGTATGTGCTTCATTTACATAGACTGTCGCTTAGTGACACGAAGGACACTGAAACGTAACAGTGCCACGTCTGCGTTCATTGGATCGTTGAGTTATTCACGAGTGTCCAGTGCAGGTGCGTTTAACGAATATTTGGTCTCTCCTGTTGCTAAATTTTGGTTTGTTTTCTCTAACCGATGATTTGATTGGAAGCGTTTTTTTGTCCGATGAGTTGACCTATATCGTTCCAATGAGATGTTGTAAGGGAGTTTATGACAGATAACCAATCTCGGTAGTTTATGTGATAAATAATTCTTGGGTGGAAGCGAGGGAATCCGAGCTTTTTTCCCTTATTCCCGCGTGACCCGAGCTGCAGCGAAATTTTACCACTTAGCCTTACTCGGATATTATAAAGAGTGAGTGTTGTATTTCAAGTTGAGCAGGGTGTGTACAGCGTATAGTTTGCAGCTGGTTGAGGGCACCCTGAGTGTCTGAGAAGTTGACGTACTTAGGAAGGCGTTAAAACAAAATAAACACAAATCATTTATTCACGAGATGCCTCATGGTATTCTGATTATTACAAATTATTCTCTAGATCTATAATACACATTGAACGCATGGTACAATTTTATCGTGTGAGGTATTTAAATACACTAGCTGTTCAAACAAAAATTCTATCGAACAAATGAGATCTACATGATATTCTCGGACCAGTTGACAACATCTACGAGACAAGTTTTTTTCTAATATGTTCATGTCAATTGCGTGCCTGTGGTCCGGATGTATTTACATTTTGTTATTTTTGAAAGGAAATTCATTTTTACCAGTTACAAAACAAAAAAATGCATTCAAGAAACGAATACAAAATGGAATACACAAACAAACTCAGCCAGATGACTAATTCGAGCAAGTGTAACTCTCCAGGGAAATCGGAAGCTTCTTGTGTGAGGGTAGCCAAACGTGAGATTACCCCTGACAGCGGCAGCTCCCACTCCGGCGACAGTTTTTGGTCAGTCAGTGTGAACTCAATTGTTATCCTTTTAGGAAAAATGTCTCTCCCCGTTGTCCTGATAACATCACGTTTAGTTGCGTTGCGCCTACTAAAGTCAGGCCGGTATTGTAGGAGGCAATGTTCCAACATGGTCAAGTCAAGCTTCAATAAAATTCTATACAGGTTAAGAACCCCTTGCTGACCCTAATGGTACTTCATTTCCTTAGGCAGAGGGAATGGGAGCGTTTGGTTAGATCCTTTGCACAGCTATCAAACCTGTTGATGGGCAACAAAATGGAGCGAACTAAAGAGCTACAGCATTAAATGACAACAACTGATTAGGTTGACTTCGAATAAAGGAACTGCAATTGTGCTCCAGATGGAAGTGTGGATGATACGAAAGCTACAAAGAGAGGAGAAACGAGGTGAAGCGGGTGGTGAGGAGAGCCAAAAGGGACGCTGATGCCAGGTGGGGCAACGGTTGTGCCAGAATTTTGAGGAGAACAAAAAGATGTTCTGGAAAGAGGTTGAGAAAGGGAGAGACCGGAAAGTAGGAAGTGGTGTAAGATGAAAATGGCCAGTTGTTGTTGGGAAGAGGTGATGTACGGAAGAGGTGGGCCGAGTATTTTGATGAGTTGTTGAATGTTGAGGATGACAGAGAGGCTGACACTGTTGCTGTGGGTGGTGGTGCTTGGATGCCAGTTTTGGGAGAAAGATTTGTTGCGGACATTACCAGGGGAAAGGTGCAGGAGGCGGTGGACGTGATGAAAGCAGGGAAAGCCCCTGGTTTGGATGACGTGGCGACAGAGTGCCTGTAGAAGGGTGGAGTAACGATTGTCGAATGGTTGGTGAGGTTACTGAACTTGTGTTTTGTGACAGGCGTGGTACCTATTGAGTGGCGCAGTGCCTGCATTGTTCCGCTATATGAGGGCAAAGGAGATAAAAATGAATGCTGCAACTCGAGAGGTATCAGTCTGTTATGTGTGGTTGGTAAGTTGTACGGGAGAGTGCTGATCAAAAGGATTAGAGACTGTGCGGACTGCGCAATTGGAGAGGAACAGTGTGCCTTTAGGAGTGGTAGAGGGTGTACTGTTCAGATTTTTGCAGTGAGACAGGTATGTGAGAAGTACCTTGCCAAAGGAAAGGATGTGTTCTGGGCCTTCATGGATCAGGATAAGGCATACGACAGAATTGACAGGGAAGCCGCTGTGAAGGGTGTTGCGTTTGTATGGAGTGGGCGGACATCTGTTGAAAGCGGTGCAGAGTTTCTATGCTGACAGCCGAGCATGTGTCAGAGTGGGAAGCGAGGTGAGTGATTGGTTCACAGTGAAAGTGGAACTGAGACAAGGCTGCGTGATGTCTTCCTGGCTGTTCAACCTCTATATGGATGGAGTGGTCAGGGAGGTGAACACGAGTGGGCTGGGTCGGGGCTTGGAACTGTTGGAAGCGAATGGGCGGAGTTGGCAGATGAGCCAGTTGCTCTTTGCTAATGATACGGCCCTGGTTACGGATTCGGAGGAGAAGCTATGTAGGCTAGTGTCTGAGTTTGTAGAGTGTGTGAGAGGAGGAATCTTCGAGTGAACGTGGGTAAGAGTAAAGTAATGAGACGCTCGAGGACTGTCAATGCGAGCAAAATTAGTGTCACCCTAAATGGAGAGCTCTTGGAGGAAGTTCAGTGTTTCAAGTATCTAGGCTTCCATGTGGAGAAAACTGAACCAGTGGAAACTGAAGTGAAGGCGCGAGTGAAGGAGGGATGTACAGTGTTGGGTGCACTAAAGAGTGTAATGAGCTGTAGGACGTTGGGGATGGAAGCAAAGAGGGAGCTGTATGAGGGTGTTGTTGTCCCAACTGTACTCTACGGAGCTGAGGCTTGGGGGGTGAGAGCAGAGGAGAGAAGAAGGTTGAATGTTTTTGAGATGAAGTGTTTGAGGAGCATGGCTGAAGTAACAACGCTGAGAGACCGGATCACCAACGACGTGGTTCGAAGTTGAACAGGGACGGTGAAGAAGTTGGAGAACAGAGTGGATTCGCGTGAACTGAGATGGTTCGGGCACATGGAGAGGATGGATGAAGGGAGAATGGTGAAAAGGGTGATGGATGCGGAGGCAAGTGGTCGCAGGCCTAGAGGTAGACCGAAGTTTGGGTGGATGGATGGTCTGAAGCAGGCGTTGAGAAGGAGAGACATGGATGTGGAGGTGACGAGAGAGTGTGCAATGAACAGGCGTGAGTGGAGAATGATTGTGAATGGTTGATTTTGACTCTGCTCTGATGTGCTTTTCCGCCCTTGGCATCCCGCTGTCGGGATGGTCGTGGGTGGGGGGAGCCCGGCCATTATGACGCGGCGGGGGTAAACCAGTGAAAACTTTCGGGCCCTGCTGCTGACGACGGTTCCTCGGACTGCACTCGGGACCCAGAGTGTAAGTTGAGGGGCTACCGGCCGGACCCTTCAATACAAAAGGGCCAAGTTGTGTGAAAGTGAGCGTATGAGGGTGTGAGGTGCACATAGCCGTCGGCCACCTCCCTTTCTGGGGGATGCTGCCTACTGTCTGTATCTGTAAATTTGTATCTGTATACTTACGATATACAAGGTATTGCTAAATTCTTGTGGCCCGTAGCCACATGCAATCGTATGAGCTTGTTTCGGCACAAAGTTGTTTGATGAAATATGTGAAAGAATCATAATTTACGAGCCTTTGTGACCGTTGAAGATGATTTTAATTAGATACTTTCAAAATGTTCCTCCATTTCACGTTTAATGCACAACAATGAACGGTAAATACGTTGGTGACGTTTCTAAGCCCAAATCTTGCTCATGTGAAAGGTCAAGTACATAAAGATGAAATATCAGTGTGGAACCAGTCAGCAACACTGAAGGTTAAACACAAATTTGTCCCACAAAAGCCCTTCAAAAACAGGCACTGCAAAATGATCCGGACCTAGCTTTAAATGCTTCGCTTTGGCAAGGGTAATCGCACATCTCCAAGACGCTGCAGGAGCAACGCATGACTTCGCTCGATGACACCAGTTAGCGACATGAATGAAAAAACAGGCAGACATAGGCTCCCTATAGCTAATTATTTGCCAGATGACTAACACCAAAAAATATATCGGACAAATGTACAAACACGGCACCCTGTAAGGTACACCCTGGTTATATGGGGGACAACGCATGAGAACAGCAAAACTTGGAAGGGGAGGTAGAGTGTCAAAGAACAAGGTGGCCACAAGAAGATAGATTTGTTGAACCCTAGCCTTAACTGTGTAATGTTTGAACGCTCCAACACTGTTGAGGATGTACCTAGGCGTCTCACGGCGCTGAATAAGGCCAACATGACTGCGGCACACGTTCAATGTCTTCAGCAACACTGTGGTGAAGAAACAAAATGTAGTTTACTTCGATTGGTTATGGCATTGGGGATTATAAAGAGCCACCAACGTTTTTCTGTTAAGTGCGGTTCATAGATGGAATGGTAGAGGAACGACTATAAAAATTGAATAGACTGTTCATGGAATAAGCTAATAAGGCGTTTTGAACTATCCTTAGATCTGTTTCAGAGCAACGAGTTATTGGCGTTACTAGGCAACATAATCGTGAAGCAATATCTCGAACAAGGTTCATTTAACCTTTGCAAGATTGTCGACGTGGGTTACATGATTATAAGGTAGTTAGCTACCTCTCCAGCTATGCAACGTATTATGAAGGTATGTAAAGAACAAATTATATTTCCTCATAAGCTGGAAGGTTGTTCAGTCGAAGGTATCTATGGCCAAAATTGATTTAGATTTGATTTGAGCCTCATTTCCATCAGAGCCTCAACGTGAGTCATAATAGGCTCCCCCGTAGGGCGCGACCGTCCTTGATTCAGGTAAGTTCGCACGGCCTCGCGTGCGAAAATATTAATCATGTTAAGATGAAGTCAGTGCATATTTCAATTGTGGCATATTTGCGTACTAGCGCGTACGAGAGAGTAAAGAGTTAACGCGTATCTTCGTAAAATGTGTTATTTCTGTGCGTAATGGGGTGGAGAGACCACCTCATTTGCACAGGTGTTTGGGGTTTCGACAGCTTCGTTTAGTCCGGTGTGTTTTCCGGAAGCGATAAGCTTTTTACGGTAGGTTGGGTCCGTGAGTAGGTTTTGTAGGTTACACGGGTATCGATTTAGAAGAAACAATTTTTAAATAAGAAAAGCAATTGAAAAAAAATATATAAATACATTAATCAAAACTTAAACAGTAAATAACAATTCGAATTGTCAAGATATGTATCGTTTCTGCAAGAAACCAGGAGCTAAATTTCTGAACATAAGCAATAATACTATACAATGACCCCGGACATTACCCTTATAAACTTATTAATAGCGACTACCTAGCAATACCGCTACTCCACTCCTAACAGGAAAAATAAATAGAGCGACAAGACTTTTCATGCATATTAAGCATAATGTGTAATGTTTCCAGCTGCCTTGATTAAATAAAGGGAGTCCATCTCCACTGGAGTTCTAACGTCAGTCTTACTGAGCTCCTTCCGTAGAGTGCGAAATTCATCGATTCTTGTAGGTTCTCAGTCCTTCTCGTGCTTCTTCTTTTCTTTTATAAAGTAAATGACGAATATATTCGTAGTTGTCGGAGTGGTCTTCATTTCGATATCCTTGAGTCGTAAAAGCCGGTAGTTTTACCGATTACATTAGATAAAATTCGGTACCCATCATCACCGGAAGCGAGTCCAGGTGGGTTCCTCCCGTAGGGCACGAAGATCAACGCAGATAAGTTCGCTCTCTAGTGTGTGCGAAAATTTAAATGATATAGAACTTCCAGCTGTGGTACAGAGGCAAACCAGTTCTTGCATGAATCGTACTTGACAAAAATGAAGAATTTATGGGTAGCTATCCTAACAGATACTTGTTTTGTGCTCTCTTAATGCACCGAAGTACCTTCAACTTTCACACTGCTTTGTATATGCCGGCATTTTTCCCGAAGGTACATAGCTTTTTTCTTAGTAAGGAAATCAGCGAGAATGCTTTGTAAAGTAAGCATGGGATTTAAGATAACTTGTTGAGCGGCCGCTATTGCATTGCACTCAATCAGTAAGTGTTTTGCGCTGACTCACTAGGTTGCACAAAGGTCATGGTGGTGCGAACTGTCCCATATTTGCGTTCATTCGATGGTTAAATTTGTGAGTTATCCATTTGTATCTCGTGCTCATGTGTTTTATAAATAGTAGGTACCTCCAGTTGGGAAACTTAGTCTCCTACTGATGGTTTGACTGAAAGCATTTTCCGTACACTGTGTTGTCCATCGAGATCTTATGAGGGAGATGATGATAGGGAACCAAACCCGGCACCGAATTGCGATGAATTGCTTTTGGTAGGTGGATGCCAGTTTAGCGAGGGTGGCTGCACGCTCATTTCCAATTATTCCCGCGTGGCTGGGGTTCCAGCAGACTTCAACCACTTGGGCAAACTTTGACTTTGTAAAACGATACGAGTTTTATTTTACGGAGAGCAGGGAGCGTGTAATGCAGCATTTTGAGCCGAATGAGGTCACTCAAGACTCTGAAAATATGACTTATTATGAGAGATGAATTGTCTTGATAATCGAGATGGCTTCTCTGAGTGTTATAAGAACGGAGTAGAAAATGGTGTTCATCCTTTTTTCTGAGTGTTATGGAAAACCTGGGGGGGGGTAACATCGATGTTACGTCTCGTCGGCAGACCTTGTGGTTTGAAATGAGATTTTCGCTTTCTTTCTAGTATTGGGGCAGTTTTCGTGTCCCGTGGGATGATCATTTTCATACCAGTAGAAGCAACGAGGTTCTTCGCATGGTCATGACTGGGCTGCCTCCCGTCTGCCAAGGCCGTCTAGGGAGGAGGGTTTACGTATCAATTTTGTCTCCATGACTTTTTCTTCTTTGCTCGTATTTCTGGCACGTATAGCAACGAATCGGACGTATGGCGGAGATGATAGCCTTGGTTTTAGAATCAAGAAAAGGTATGTCAGCGGGAGGGTTCAACAAGGAGGTCAGGTGTGTTTTTTTTTGGTGTAATGAATTCTGCAATTTTTACTTCATCAGCGCAGTCCTCGTTTGGAAGAAGTCAGGTGATGAATCATCAGTATGTTCTTTCGGAAATTTTCGATGTAAATCAAGCCTGAGCCCTTGAAGGAGGTACGATGTAGTGTAACTGCGCATGACTTTTGGAACATGCTGGTCTTGAAGTGTAGCGAATCGTTCAAATGTGTTGTGTCTACTTTGATGGGGAGGCTTTCTTCGCCGCCGGTGGTGATGTTTGGGACCGGCCGACCACAAATGTAACCCAATACGTCTCGTATAGTGTATGGAATGGACAAATGTCTTGTCTGTCCTTAGAATTGAATGTGATACTCAAGTTTTCGGGAAAGTCCGGGCCGTCATTGAACGGGTTGTGCTGATTGAATCGGTGAACTTACTTTCTAGCTCTAAGTTTTTAGATTTACTTGGAGTGGAGACTTGTTGAGGTTAATACAGGGGTGGAAGTAGCGGCACTTGCGTATGTCAAGGGTTTTCTGGTTAGTCGGTTCTTTAAGAATTCGTTGAGTTGAAGGGGTATAGTTGTGACTAAGCCCTCGAGTTTTTGCAAGACATGGATGGATGCTGCAGTGCAGTTTTCAGTTTCATACAGGGGAAGGCCAGTAGCTTGGCATGTGGGCAAGCACATGGCCAATCTCGATGAGACCTATGGTGCCATCATCTCCGGGCGAGGCAGTCATTAGGCGATGAAAACATTTAAGACGTTGGTGTTCTTTGGAGCTAGAATCGTTATTATAGCTCATTAGAATCTTTGCAAGCCCTTCTCTCTCTCATAAGAACCCCAGTTTTCATCCAGGAACTGAGTGGGCAATGCTGGAACTTCATTCTTGGTGTCTGATAACGGCTTTCGACATCTACATATCTAATCTGTGTGGCTTCTTGACCAGCCTTACCTGGTCTATATTTATCTTAACCAAATGTATATGAGACACACTAACGTGCAGTTTTAGGCTCAGGCAAAAATCTGGTACCAATATTTACATTAATTGAGTGCCATTAACACGAAAATAAACAGAGTGACAATACTACCTAGTCTTTTTCATTGTACCTTTCTAGCTGCCTGGAATCACTGTAGCTCTACACAAACCCTGCCCTGGTCGGGAAAGTGCCTGTAAGAGATTGCAGAGCAAAATAGTTCAAATACTTGTAAAAATTTGTCTCAAATGTCTAAAACTATGTGTTAAAACAAGAGATTAGATGTGATAAAAAGAGCCTTCACTAGCTTATATCGTATTAACGTTTTAGTAGAATAAATAAGCATTTATTACTAAGTAGGTCAACTACAACCTTGGGCGGCACGAATTCTATTGCTCAATGTAATCCAATTAGCTACCTGAAGCTTCCCCACTGTTCCTACTCGATGCCAACGAACGAGGATTGGGACTCGACTAACCCATGCAAAGGATGCAATGCTGAGTCTAAGATTAGGCTTTAGTTTCATACTCATTCCACATAAAATAGTAACGTCACAAACAAATAGCACTAAACAAACATAGGCAGAACCTGTGCATATTTCCATTGTTTTCCATTCAATTCACGTCGCAACCGCTCAAAGTGTTAAACAGTTTCCACCTTCAAACTACCAAAATGGTGGGTTGAATTGCTTAGCCTAGTTAAACTACTGTTGAGTTGGCATGAATAACTCTGAAGACTTGAAGCTCGTATGTTGCTCGGTTCATCTGTTCCTGTTTCTTCATTTCAACGAGGGCAAACAAAACAACTTAGAAGTACAATGCGTGAATTACTGGCGAAGTAATCTACACTTAATAAACGTATGAATCGGTGGATAGCTCGAGGACCCCTGGTCATAATTCATCACCATTGTACCGCTTCGAGGAATCTGCAACACACCTACAAGAGGCCTTCTGGGCCTCCTTGTATGAGAGGCAGCCCAGCGTGATGGTGGTGGTGTAGAGCAGCTTGGCCCCACCCTGACATTTCTTTTTGCTCAGAAAGTCCCTGCTAAGTCGGGGCGACTGGTCGCAGCTGCGGTACAGGCAACGCTGGAACGCCTTGTCACAGAGCTCCTTATTCTCCCCGCAGGTCTCGTAGCAGAGATCGTGCAGGTTGCAGCAGTCCTCCATCTCAGGGAGAGGAAGATTGTCCTGGGCTAAAGAAAAACCCATAGAGCCACAGCCATTGGGCTTCCTCTCGTGATAAGCATTGGGAATAAGAGAAGTGCCGCTCGGACACTCGTAGACACATTCTTCTTCAATGGTCGAGTCGAAAAATTTACTGGCAAATGCAGCAAATGCGAGAAGTTTGTGAGGGTTCCCTACTATGTCGTGAGCAGCACTGGCAAGCGTTTCACCGAATGACTTTAAACCGTTGTACATGGAATATACAAACGACTCTTCTTCGTCGTCATGGAAGAAACTGAAGGATGAACTGAGGTGGAATATCAGCGTGAAAAATAACAAAATTATTTCTATCTTACAAGTGCCAAACATCGTGACTAGAATAGAACTTTAATATTAACAGCTTTGGGTTACTAACTTGATCGACATGAATCTGGAAAAAAAAGATATATTTTAGGACAGGCACGTTAAAAATATATCTTACCCTAAGCAGGATGAATTAACACAGAGACAATCCATAACACCTGTGGCCTGACGAACTCATACATCAACGTTGCCCAAGTAGACCAGCAGACCGCAAGTTCCCATACTGACCTCAACGACCACTAAGCTTGACAAATATTCGGCGACCTTCTCAGCATCAGTATGGTGTTGCAATGTTGTGGCAACTCGAATTTCAGTTTACGCGGATTTCCTTGGCCAAAAAAATCAGTCAAAAAACGCACGTTTTGTTAATGCATAGGTGTTCAATTTTTATTGTTTCAAGGTTTCGCACCATTGTATGGTTCAATTTGATTTTGATTTGAGCCTCATTTCTACCAGAGCCTCAACGTGAGTCATAATAGGTTCCCCCGTAGGGCTCGATGATCATTGATTCCAGTAGGCTCGCACGCCAAAGTGTGCGAGGAAAAAACAAAACAACCCTTTTGACTTTAGGAAAGTGTGAAAATTTAAGCATTGTCAGACGCTGGAACTTAAAGAGGGATATGTACGCACCCTAGTGCGTACAGGTAGCATCGTCGAGATTAGTACAAGGTCAGTAGCTACACGGGCAAATTCAGCTCCGACAGCAACGCAACACAACACAGCAACGCAACACAGACTCAGATGAAACGAAACGAATCCTCGCCTCCAACCTCTCAGAACCTCATGGGTTATATGTCCATACGCCAGTGCGCACAGAAAGTATCGTCGAAATTGGTACAAGGTTCACAACTACACGGACAAAGTCAGCTCCAACAGCAACGCAACACAATGTTTACAGCTACGCGGTCTATTTGATTTTGAGTACGATTTATTTATTCAGGCAAGATAAAGACTCAGACAAAACAGATCCCCGTCTCCAACCACTCAGAACTCCAAGAATAACATGCACGCGCGTCAGCGCGCACAGACGGCATCGTCGAAATTGGTACAAGGTCTATGGCTTCACGGATGCGATTGACTCCAACCGCAACGCGTCACAAGGTTTTATAGCTGCGCAGTCCAGGTCAACCTCAGAAACTGCATATGGTCCGTGCACGCGCGAGCGAGCACAGACTCAGGAAAAAATACCTATTCACAAAATCACTAACACGAACTCGCGCACAAATACTCCAGCGTTATTATATTGTGGATAGTGAAAAAGAAAGAAAGAGCAGGTTCGTTATGGGCAGAAAAACTGCTCAGATTATTGATTTCACACTGATTGTTCAAGGGGATAAGGCAGGGGGGCATTGGTCCCTTGGGTCGCAAAAGAGCCCGATGAATCCCGGAGGGTGACCTATGTCCCCCGGGTCTTCTTGAGCTCCCAGAGTCCCCTCGCCTCAGCTCATCTCGGCTTGTCTCGAATCATTTCGGCCAGTTTCGGCTCGTCGCGACCAACTCGACTCGTCTCAACATGTTTCAGCTGATCTCGACGCACCTCGACCAGCCTCGACGCGACCCTCGCCCTCTGCGCCAGCAATCCGCAGAGTGTAATGGTTAATTGTTCTACTCAAGCATCTCACATAAACATTTTTCTGTGCATGGGTTTTCCAGCGCTGGAAGGGTGGGAGCAGAGGTTCCAGGGTTCAGAGGGGCCTCTAAAGGGTCCCACAGTTTCTAAAAGAAGGGCTAAAGGGTCTCAAGGGTGTTCCAAAGGGCCCCAGAAAGGTCCAAGTGGATCACCCTTAATCCACCTGGTCCCCGAGTCCCGCGGGTCCCACGAAAACCTGCCCTCCCTGGGTCACCTTGTCTCAACCAACCTCGATACATATAATAATAACCAATTCAAAATTTACCACCAAGAAAAAAGGGCAGAGAAAAATAATAGAGCCCAAGCAAGAAGAAATAATATAATACTATAATAAAGTGTTAATGATCTATAAAATGAATAATCATCCATCCACCCCAAAACGTAGGGTGGAATAATTATTTCGTTTGTATTTCTATTCAACATTTACACTGCTTCATATAGGCTAGTATGTTTACGGAAAGCGATTTGTTTTTTCCTCAGTCAGTAAGTAAGCTTTGTAGAGTGGAAAGGGGGGATTTAAAATAATTCGTTGAGCTGCCGCAAGTGTGATGCACTACATCCCAAACTGTTTCGCGCCGCTTGTGGCACAGGGGACATGATGGCGCAACGGTCTCATGTTTGATTAAATTAGATCAAGTGCATCTCCACCGGACCTCAGCCCGAGCCCATGCGAGCTCCTCCGTAGGGCACGAAGATCATCAATTCTGATAAGTTCGCTTTCTAATGTGCGAAAAAACTGAATCGAAGTTAAATTGTTTACCATTTTCAATTGGTATACATGCACGCTGGTGCATAGCTATATGAATAATATTTTGACAAATTTTGATTTGATTTGAGCCTCATTTCCACCGGAGCTATTTTAACGAAAAGGAAGAATGCATACGTAGCTTTCTAAACAGATCCTCGTTTCGGTGCACTTTGACAAATATAGCTACCGAAGTATACTGGGGGTTGGAAGAACGATTTCGTTTGTACTAAGAGTTCATTTTTACATTGCTTCGTATAGGACGGTATTTTTGAAGAAATCTAAAAGCTTTTACAAAGTATGTGAAGTAAGTGAGGAGCCATTGTAAGGAACTGGAGATTAAGAAGACTCGTCGCACTGCCGGAATGCGTTGCGCACCATTTGTAAGCGTTTCACGCCGATTGCCGCTTGTGACACCAGGAACATGATCGCGAACGGTCCCATTTCTGTGTCCATGAGATGGTTGGAAATTATACATGTGTATCCTGATCACAGGCGGATGATGAATATTTGGTGTCTCTTAATTGGAAAACTCGGCTCCACATTCTTCGACTGAGAATTTGATAAAAAGTAGACACATTAAGTTTCTTTGTGATGACATAAGGGAGTTGTTTATAGGGAACTAATATCGGTATTTATGGCGATAAATTGTTCCTGGGAGGGGGGGTAAAAACCAGTTGTGCAAGGGAGTCTGTGGGCTTATTTTTCCTTATTTCAGTATGACCAGACATTGCATTAGATATTTTGAAGAGAAATTTGAGTGTGTAACTCTGGAAAGAAAACAGAACTTCATTTGGAAGGAGGCCGAATGTGAGGTTGTTTCGCACAAGGCGGTAGCTTCCACTATGGCAACAGTTTTTATAATAATCATTGTAGATATGGCAATTTTTTATCACTTTTGTTCCTTGAGCAATCTCGATTTTTTTTTTTTGCAACATATTAGGTGAAGTAATTGCTTTAGGGTAGATTTCTAAGACAAAGTTGACTAGCGGTGTCTTGATCACCCAAGCAGGAGCGCTGATTTGGAGAACTCGATTAGAGAATAGAGACGGAAAGCCTTGTGTGTGATATCTAGCGTGACCGGTAGATTGTCCGCCCGTTCGAAAATGGTGAGAATATAGTTCTTTCAACCGCACAACTGAGTGTATCAAAAATATTGATGATGTGGTCGAGGGCTGGGTTGTTGATCAAGCTCCCAGTCTTGAAGCAGCTAGTATCGCAGCAAAATGTTTATTTCGTATAATAGGAAGCGGAAGTTCGTTGGAGAGTAAATTCAAGGATTCGATGAGAGTTGAACGGAGCGCGAAAGTGGCGCTGCGCAGAGCGTGCGATGGTGGAGAGGTTGGAGATTCGTTTTGGCCGCTGAATTGCTGCTCCGTAGTACGTTTATGAGGTAGAAGAAAGAATAGCTAGTAATGGCCATGTAAATCTACACTACTGATCTATTTTATTT
>SDVV010007961.1:0-17469 GCA_016164225.1 Gammarus roeselii | reverse complement strand
CTATGTATACATCATAAGCATGATGCCACCAAGGCGCTGTCACCAAATATGCCCTGGGATTCTTCTCACCAATTCAGCCCTGGAGATTGAGGCACGCAAAGCGCTCGACGTTACCTGTTTAGACCAGGCCGACACTGATTTTAAACGAGGCTGATATCTGTTTCCACCTCGCTGTCATACAGGCACGATCATGTTCACTTCCGAGCCACCCTCTGCACTCTGTTCACACCTCACCTCAGTCACATCTCTGCACCAGTCACGAAAGGTTCCCGCGCTCAATGGTGCAGAGATGTGATTTTATAAATATCTTATTGTTGTATCAGTGTTATGATACGTGGTTTTGTTTGTTTACACGCTAGTAGGGACATATTTATTTCCTAGTTTTATATGTTATTTGCCAGTCATGGCCCCTGTCAGTGTTGTGGTGTTCTCACACAGCCATACCTCTTGGTCGGTAAGAGGCACTACCTCCCCCAACTGGTCTGAGTGGCATACATGTTACACCTGGTTGTTGCGTGTTAGGTTATGTTATTCTGTGATTTATATAGTGATTGTATACCAGTGTTGCTTTGTTTTGTCGGTGTTACGAAGCCGTGTATTATTTTCATAAGGTGTCCCAGAAGGGATCTATCTCGCCCTTTTTCTCTTCAATTTTCCATAGTTGTAAAATGCCTTAGGCATTTGATCTAGGAACGTTTGAATAATTGCATTGACGTCTAAGGTCATCGTTGTCTTGTTTACCAATAAACTTTTTAGGAGATCAAGTACGTGAATACGGCTTTGGACATCGGGATGACTAACAAACCCGCTCGATTCAAATTTTAATGCGGTGTTGGCTCGTAGGTAATGAAGCAAGCCGCTGGGGAGTGTCTTAGCAGCGGGTGGTAATGAGGCTGTATATAGTGGTTTGATTAATTCCGGTGTGGGCTCTGTTGTTGTGCTAGAGAGATAGAGGCCTATGATAAAATAAAATAATTTTAGTGTTATTTCAGGCGAATTATTCAAATTGAGCATATCGTCCCCACGCATGTTCAATCTTTGACTGTGATACGTACTGCTATGTTCTGCTATTTAAGGCCCTGTTGTTACAGATATGGGTGTAGCGCTACCGCTAATATGATTTGTTGTAAACTTATCCATCTTGGACTTTGGAACTAGGTAGTAAACCGATTCATCCGTGGGTTGTTTTTGTCAAGAAACTCACTGCAATGGGTAATAGTAAATTTAACAGAAACCCTCCACACACGGTTGATAATGTTTCCCTTTTTGCCCCCGGAGGATTTATTCCCGGATGATTTACTGCCTAGTTGTTTTATTATAGAGTTGAATTTATTTACTCGTGACATGGTTAGCTCGTCACAGACCAATTTTCCGCTCTGTATTTGTGTAAATATTTCGTAGATGATTCTAACTTCTTTATCACTTAATAGTTTGATGAGTTGACTACGTTCGGATGATTTTAGTTGATTTAATTTATTATAAAAATTCAAATTACGTTTCAAAGTACGTTGATCACACATCACGACACAACGTTTCCTTCATTATTCCACGAAGGTTTACTGTCTGGATAATCCGTAAATATCATGTAGAGTTGCTTTCTTCCTCGTATAATTCGGGTCTTCAATACCTTGATGGCATAAATATCAGGTCTGTCACACTGAACTAGTTCCTGCCTGTAGGCAAAACCTTTGATGGGTTCATCAGTATTGAGTGGTGTTATTTCATACGTCGGAGGGTAATGTTTTCGATTAACACGTGAAATATGAAGCACCTCTTTTGTGAACTTTGGTTCGTGTCCTCGCCTGGATGTCTTTAGACTGGGATCACTGCACTGTAAGCGTACCTACGCTCCCACCTTTCGTTGTGTACTGGGTACTCTAATTCTTTTACGTCGTATTATATACATTTCCGACAACAGGTTCTGAATTTGTTTTGGGTCGTTCAACAAATAAACGTCAAAAGGGACCCATCCCATTAATGATGAATGTGGTGTCATATTGTAAGTGGCCACAATTGCTTGCAAGTCATCTATATAGCGCTCAATCTTTTTAGCATGAGTACATTTTCCCAACTTGAGTTTTATAGTCCGTATAACACGCTCTGCTGGAGATGCTTTAATGCCTTGTTGTACGTGTAATAAATGGATTTATTCTTGCCAGTCACTGCCCTGATCTGAACAGATCCGAGTTGTTAACTATACTAGTTCGTTGAATATATTATCAAATGCTGCAATCATATTTTTAAATGTAATAGCTTTCAAGGGTTGTACACACAGATATTTGCTGTGTATATCAATGACGATCAATAAATATCTAACTCCGTCAACTATTATTCAATGAATTGTTAAATTATATATATTCTTTCTCTCTCTCTCTCTCTCTCTTTGCAGATGTATTTCATCAAGGATATGCTAAAGTCAAGAACCCGTTCGGCAACACCAGGTAAATATCAGCGTGGGCTATTTACATCTCCAAAGTTAGATCGATCATGCCAATATCTTTGACATTAACCACTATAGTTTCCGTATGTTTTTTTCCAGCAATTGATTTAACCTATTATCATTTATTTCTGAACAGATCATGGTAACAACTGGATCGGGCGTGGACCAGACCAATCCGGAACTTCAGGGATGATAAGGTATGTTTAACGAAAATTGACGATATATTTTTGGACACTGTAATCAAACTTTTCCATGTTACAGCATAATCAGTGCTATATATACATTTTCTCAGGGTGATCCTAGGGGATGATCCTAGGTACGGTAACCCGAACTACCAGCGTCATCCGCTGCATGTACCTCACTGGCCGCAACCTCGACAACCGTTGCAGAGACCGCCTATGCAGACACATGCATGGCAACCTCGACAACCGTGGCAGAGAGCACCGATGCAGACACAAGAATACCCGCAACTGACTATAGCTTATCATATATCAGGAGACTTTAACATAGTCGGGCATGATGTATTACAAAGGTTAGTGTATACAAAGTAATTTTTATGATTTTTATTTATTTAATAAGTTATTACATCTTCCTTCAGGAACATTTTCACCATAGGTTGAGAAAAGGCGAATTATCTGTCTGGTATATCCATCGTCAGAAGCTTGTCATCCGATATTAGTTAAAGCGAGTGAATACGCTCCAGCATGATTTCTTCTTGACTGAAGAAGCTAACTATAAAGTCGGGACTTAGTACAATTCTAGACTTGTGCAGTTTTGAATTACTGTTTAAGAACACGAACGTTATTTTTTCAGAGTTGTCTTATTAAAACAATTTCCTTCATCTTCAAATTTTCCTTCATCTTCAAAATGTTCAAGATAACTTTATTCAGAGTTGCACTCCAGTTCCACACTTGACAAATCTTGTCTTATTAAAACAAATTTCCTTCATCTTCAAAATGTTCAAGATAACTTTAAATGTTATCATCTTCATCTTCGATGAATGCAAATCTCTGGAGAGCCCGTTTATAGGTGACTGCAAGATTGATCATTAGCTCCATTTTCGGTCTCGCTGATCAATCTTGAGGATGTTTACCCGACGATAAGCTGATGATGTGTGTGTCCACCGCCTGCAGCGGCACCCCACCGCTGCAGGCAGGCAAACAGGTTTCAACACGTTAATCGTTTTTGTATTGATTTGTTGTCGTATACTAATGTATAAAAGGGCAAGTGCTGCAGCTCAGACATTATTTGTGCTCTTGATCTCGTCGACGACACACCTTCCTCGAAATGTAAGTAATTCTACCATTCTATTTTTTTTTGTTTTATCGTAGATATCTTTCTGTAACTTTGCTAGTCTATTTTGCATTGTTTGATTATAGATATACCTATGTTTATTCTTGTAGGATGACTCAAATACTATTGCTGGAGGATGTAGGAAATGCCCCATCTCGCTCGCAATGTCCGCAAGCCTCGCAATGTCCGCAAACTCTAGCGCAAGCCCGTAACCCGGTGGTGGTGGTGGCCCCCTTCTGTCTTCTGAACAACGCGGAGTTCAGCCTACTGATGCGTTGGCTGCACCCTTGGCGGTGTCGCCTGTTGGCAGGTCGTCGCTACTGATGGTTCGGCTCTGGATACATTCGTCGCTCAGTCTACTGCTCCGGAACTGCCCGGAGTTCAGCCTACTGCTGGTCCGCCTTTGGCGATGTCTCTTGTTGAACAGATCGTTACTCAGGCTACTGATCCATCATTGGCAGCGTCTCCTGTTGGACATTTCGTCGCTAGTGATTGTTCGGCTACGTTTGGGGAGGCTATATTTCACCCACCTACCTCTGAACGCCTTTTGTATAGAAACTTTGCAACGTCGACGTTTATCCCATACACTGAACATGACAACATATCATCCATGATAACATTCGGATGCACGAAATTAGTGGAACACGCTGAATCTAAATTAGGAACATTCCAAAGACTCCAATGCACTGTGAAGGTTAAAATGGGCAAACAAGTTGAGGATGCACCTATAGATGACAAGGACTGGATGATGAACACAAAAGCGATCCAGTTGACAAAAAACATGCTTTTAAGTGAGTTGATTGAGGATTTCGGGGTAGATTTACAAAATAAATTAGAAAAACAGGAGCTAGAAGGTAGTGGTTGGAGTACTAATACAGTAACCAGTGTTGAGCTCAAATTCTACAAGACAGGGGTTAAAGAAAATATAAGACTAGGCAACTATGTTCCTTGGCCGAAAAAATATCCAGGCCGGCACCATATAGTCAACACAAATCTTGTTTCCACTCGAAACATGAAACAAACCTCTCAAATGATAGACGACAATCAGAGTTTACATATCTGCCTTTCGAAGATACTTACTTTAATTTTCCAAAACTTGCCTTTAACAAACCTGTGGCTTTAGAAGATTTACCTTAGATAGAAAGAAATTGTGAAGGTAACATCAGACTATATCAGCTCACACAAGAGAAGGAAGGTTATGGTCTGGTCATTGTATACAGAGGCAGTTTAGAGGCCAGTGGGGAGCGCACGATCCACCTTGTGCAAATCTTAGAAGCCAACCATGTCGTTCTCATTCCATGTTGCACTACATTTATGCGTACGTTCAGAAGAACAAGACATAGAGACAACTTCTTTTTTCCCTTCTGCATGCAAGGCATGAACGAAAGCGAAAAAGCTGGACACGTAAAATTGTGTTCCTCCAGTACAGGCTTGCAAAACATCAGTATGCCTGAAGAAGGCGAAATGTACCAATTCTCAGCAATGCACGCAAGAATAAAACCCCCCGTTGTTTGTTATTATGATTGTGAATCTGTGCTGGAGCCAAGCCAAGAGGGAAAACATGTAGTCAACATACACAAGTTGTGCAGGTACAGTTATACTCTTGTGGATAAAGACGGGAAAATTGTGAAGCACAGAGTGGTCGATTCGACTTCGGTTCCCCATGAGGAGATGGAGACACATCTTGTCAAGAATATGTTGCTGGATTATAATGAATACATGTCAACTTTACTATTGTACCCCATCACCGTCCTCACCAAACAAGACGTAAAAAAATTTTTGCGAAAGCAAAACATGTCAGTGCTGCGGGGTCGCTTTTGGAGAAAATGGTAAAAGACGAGTTCGCCACCATAATCATTACGTGGAGGGAGTCTTCGGCTAATAAAGAAGTCATATCAGGGAACTACTTGACCGCTTTATGTGCAAATTGTGACTTCAGAATCAAAGAAAAGTTGCGCTATATGCCATGTATTGCTCACAATGCATCGGCTTATGACATGCGCTTCATATTGAGAGGATTTGACGGGTCTAACTTCTCAAAAATAAATGTGTTACCAAAACAGTCGGATAGAATGTTCAGCATCTCTGTCTCCTTGAACGATGACACAAAAAAGTACGGTGTCAAGTTCATCGATTCGTTCTCATTCCTCAACTCAAGTTTAGACAGTCTTGCCAAAAATCTTAAAGATAGTGGCCATGACATGTCGCTCCTGAAATTCTATCTCACAAGTCTTGGCTATAGTGACAAGGTTCTAGACCTCGCCCCTCGGAAAGGACATTTCTGCTACGAAGCCATCACATCGAATTCTGTGTTGGACCAAACAGACATCCCGTTGCAACAAGCCTTCTACAGTCAACTTCGAGACAGAGGAACATCGGACTCTGACCATGCTGAAGTTATTGAAATGTGGCAAACAACGAACTGCAAGACTTCGCGTGACTACACGATCATATACCTGCACATCGACACGCTGCTACTGACCGAAGTTTTCCAAAAGTTTAGGAAGACCATGACACGCGACTACACCCTGGATCCCGTCCATTTTGTGAGCGTCCCTGGCTTTGCAATGCAAGCTGCCCTCTACGAAGGAAAGATAGAACTGGAGCTGGTCAAAGATAAACAATCCCCGATGCAAAGACTATGACCCTACACTACCTGTGTCTTCAGCAGCAATGTAGGACTTTAACAGTCTTTATGGTGGAAGCTTGAGTGAGCCCCTCATCATTGGCAAAATCCTCGAGCTCACACCTGAAGAAATCCAAGCATTCGAATTGGCAAACGCCGACTGTTCTGGCGAGTATACGTACATTGTTTGTATCGATGACCAAGTCAGCGATGAAGTTGCACGAACAACAGACGAGTTGCCGCTCATGCTACATCACAAAGAGGTTACCTTGGACGATGTTTTGCCCTTCACAAAAAAATCTCTTGGCAGGTTCGGAACATCTCAAAAACCGAAAACGATCAGATCGTAAGCTGGTTGCTAGTCATCTACCTCAAACTGACTAGCTCATGGCCATGGAACTTCTTCAAGAACTCCTCAGGCAAGGACTGGAAGTGACTAAGATTCATCGATTTTTTCGCATCAAGCAGAAACCTGTTTTCAAGTCGTTCATCGTGAAAAATATCCAGAAACGTCAGGATTCTACGAACTCCTTCGAAAAGTCCCTGTACAACTACTCTCAGGTAGTATATACGGTAAGCTGTTGTTCAATCCGCTCAACAGAAGTCTAGATGCAAAGGTCGTGTGCACACCCAACGAGTTCCGAAAACAGGCAGCCAACCCCCTCCTGAAAAACTGCTACGCCATCGGCCCCGTAAAAGTCATCATGATCCTCAAGCAAAAAAATATCCGAATCGTTCATCCACTCTAAGTTGGATTGTACGGGCTTGGAAAAGCTAAAGCAAAAGTCTTCAGCTTCTTCTATGACACACTGAAACCACGCGACGGTGACAACGTCTAGTTCATCTACTCGGACACAGACTCGTTGCTGCTCCAGTTCAAAGGCGTGGCCGATATTGAGGCGGAAATGCGGCGACCTCCTCTGGCTGAATATATGGACGTCTTCAACTACCCTAAAAATCATCCCTTGTACGATGAATCCAAGAAAGGACAGCTGGGACTACTAAAAAGCGAAACAGCCAAAGACTACCCGAGTAAAATCATTTGCTTGCAGCCAAAGTGTTACAGCATGTTGCTTGAGTCTGACGCCACAAAATCAGCTGCTAAAGGTGTCAATTACCAGACACAAGCACACACTTTGAGACCATACACAACATTCGCGTACAAACATGCCAGCTTCAAACTGTGCGCACAATTAAAAACTACCTCAGTAAAATTGAAAACAAACGTTACTGTATCGACGCGTGCACAACTCTTGCCTATGGCCATCCAGACATTCCCAAAAAATCCATTGAAGTTGAATCTACCCTCACTAAAAAGAGGACACGATGTGTCTTGGTGATGATACTAATGAAAACATGGATTTAACATGGAAGAGACGCAAGCCTGATGAGACCGTCTTTGGCGAGTGTAGTCGCGATGAAAGCACATCCTCATCTTCAGGATTTATTCTCTAGAACTACCTAAGATGTTGTATATATGTAAATAAATATATATAAAGTTGAACATATTCAATTGCTCTACTAGTTAGAGTATATAATGATTTCTAGAAGCAGTTTGTTGTCAGTATGACGCAGGACCCAGTGCAGGATGCAGGAACCGGAGGCAGCAGCCAATTGTACCAAAACAACAAATCTTCAAGTCTTACTAACAATATTTATCCAGGAATACAGCTACAGGTAGAGTGGAGCGTAGGACTTGTAGAAGTATTGTATAATGACTGGTTCAAGATAAAAAAGCACGATGAACAGTACAACATTGTATTCTAGGTAGACTATTTGAATGATAAAATTGAACGAGTCGGGCGGAAATATATGTTCCTAACGAAAATTTCTCAGGCAATACATTGGAAGAATACATTTCCGTGCTAGAAATCAATATCAGAAAAAGTCTGTTAAGGAAACGAATCGTTAGAGATGAAAGAAAATTGTTTGAACATGATAGTGCCATGCACTATCATGTCGGTGAAGGTGCCGTTAGCGAAACAATGTTCTTTATGAACGATAATGTTCGCTACATAAACGTTTACTCTGATATAATTTCACGCAGTTTTATGGGTGACAAGCAAGTCAATATTCTTGATGTTATTCCTAAGTCAAAAATAAAAAATTACAGCGTAGTCATATTGATTCCATTTCCATCGATCAACGAGATGGTGTTGGCGGTATCATCCCGCTCAAGGATGGTGGATCGAGCCTATGCGTATTACATTTTAAAAGAATCTAGAGCCATATAAATATAATGCTGGATATAAAAAGGTAATTTGCTATCTAGCAATCATGAGGGTGGTATATACATATCAGTCGTACAAACAATACGAAGTTTTATACGCGAAACGTGACAAAATACGCGGTGGAAGTTTACATTATAACGGATTCTTCTCAACAATAGCCAGTCTTTTAAGACGCACATTGCCTTTTCTACGAAAAACTTTACTGCCTGCAGCTGCCGATATGGCTCGAAACATGGCACACGATTACTCGGTGCAAAAAGATATGCGGGAATCAACAAAGGAACATGGGATTACTATACTCATGACTATTGTAAAGAAAATCATGGTTGGAGGTAGGGTCACAGGAAAAGTAACGAAAAAACATAAATCGAAGAAGAACCACATAAGAAAGATGGAGTCGTGTCGTCCAATATTTGATTACTAATAAATACCACTGTTCATGTACCAATAACGTTAGTTTCGGGTAAAGTTCTATAACTATAACATGCTTGATGATCATCTCTCAACATGACAGGGCTAGAAGCCCCTACGGAAAACTATGAAATGGGAGTGATTGATATGTTTCCTCCATCAACAAGCAATATTTAATTGAATCAAGTATCGAGTCGAAATTTGAGAGAAATTATCTAAGTACAAACAGCAGTCTGTATGATGGTAGAATTGCTGATTCCTTTATAGAATTTCATAATCAAGGATCGGATAATGAAATGGTTGACTTGACTTCATTAACTGCAGAAATAAAAATCCGTGTTAGAAATGCAGATGGAAGCGCGTTGGCCACCGCTGCAAATGTTACACTCGTTGACGGATTCTTTCATCGCATGTTCCAAAGTCATTCTCTATTCCTAAATGGTGTTCAGTGTAAAGGAAACAGTTATACAGGACTACTAAATAATCTCAACGCCTATACATCCATGAAGAGCTCCTACCTAAATAATAAAGGACTGAATATGATGTATAAAACCCGGCAAACATCCATTCCAGATACCATCGTCGCAGGGAATTTGCTAATCAAAACGTTATTGAGACTTGGATTCAAGAAAGTGTACGTCATGGTATACATATGATGGGACCACTAAACTTTGATGTATCCGGTAGCAATAGTTATATATTGGATAATGTCAGCGAACCTATACGCTTAGAGCTGGCCAAACCTAGTACCGTTTTTCTAATACATGACAATGAACAATACATTTATTTAGTTGATTCATGCAAATTATGGTGTAAAAAGGTTGTACCATACCCAACAGCTTTGATTGCTCTAAATAAAACGCTCACAAAAAACAGTGACATGATTGAATACATGTTCGATTGACCTATTGTCAAAACAATCGTTTTTCCTACCGGTCAAAACTCTATCTCCATTGATTCCGCCTTCGACGTTGTTGTTCAACATAAATTAGCTGTTTCTCATTGATCAAGCGGCACGTAACGGAGTATATGATCGCAATCCAAATTATTTCTAGCATAATGACATCACAAACGTTATCGTCAATGTAAACGGATACTGCGTTACCAACATTAGATAATCGTTTCCAAGAGAGTGCGCCCAAGCATACCATCTAACACTCTCGGCTCTAGGGACGCGTAACAGCTCTTATCTCATCACAAGCCAAAATTTCCCTGCAGGAAGAATTATATCTGTTATAGATACAAGATCAACCGACTCTGAAGATGTCATTAACCTAGAAAAATGAGCTAACATACGTATAACAGTGAACTGGGAAAATCCACCCATTACGAATAAGATCTTGTTCCTGGTAGGTTATTTACTCGGTGTCATCCCAATAGTTCGGCAAGGAGGGTATTCCCCAATTATCTACAGTAAACATGGATAATAATCAAATTTACCACATATCCAAGAGCGATCCAATTATGAAACGTGCCTATATATAGTGTTTTGCTGAAAACCGAATGCTCATGCATCAAATATACGGGTACATGATTGTTAACAGCGAAAGCGATCCTAATAAAATGGATCATTGGATCCTAATACTAAAAAACGAGAACAAACTACTTTTTTATTTGTTTGGGTTTAATCCAGAACTATATGGAGTGAATATAGCTTCCTATTATAATACTCATGCAAAAATACAACTTGTACTACAGAAACCAATTCAAAGTAATCAATCATTGGTCTGTGGAGCTTACTGCTTCTACTTTGCCTATAATTTATGTCAAAATATACCCGTCAAAAAGATAATCGAGCGATTCTCCAACAGCGAACGACGTAAAAATTATACCAAGGTTGAAAAATTCATTATGAACGTGTCCGGAAATCAACATTCGTGCAAGCGGGAACTGTGTGGAGTCTTAACCTTTAATACTGCATGTAAAATATTATGTAACTGTTAGATTTATTATCAATAAAAATTATTTTGTAAACGTATGTTGTCATTACCCCCTTAATTTCCAGAGGAGCAGCATTGAAAATGCATATATATGCAACATGACATGCAACGGAATTGCAATACAGTATGCCCAGCATTGAAAATTCAAATACCTATATGTAAATAAATATTTATAACCTACGCGCCGCCCACCTTCCGCCACTGACTCCGGTCAACATGGTGTGCAATAAGTCCCGTAAACTTTTTTAGGTTAGTCATGATTCGCGTTTAGCCACCCTTTACACTACTCCTGACCAGCTGATGAGAAGTCCGTGAAAGACCAGTCACAAATCCATTGCGTTTATACAGTCAAATGTCTATTAGCCTAATACATAATACCTTTTTGATTTGGCTATATAGCGTGAATGTATCAAAATAAATTACAAGGACAAATTTGAAAAACGGTACCTGTGATATTCGGGAAGGTATGTTAGCAGCTGTCAGTTTTTTAGATCAACCCTTTCCATAACTATCACAACACATCTAATACTGCCTCCAACCTTTTACCAACTCTCCCTTGACACATTCCTCTCCTTTCAACATCATCATCTAACACCAACCTCTCCCTCCTTCAACCCCTGACACGTTACTCTCCTTTCAACATCATCATCTAACAACAACCTCTCCATCCAACCTCTTTATCAGCCCACTCCTGACAAGTTTCTCTCCTATCAACATCATCATCTAACACCAACCTCTCCCCCAACCTCCGTCACGTTCCTCTCCTTTAAATAACATCTAACCTCAACCTCTCCCTCCAACCTCTTACCAACCCACCCCCTGACACGATCCTCTCCTTTTAACATCAACACCAATCTCTTCCTCCAACCTCTTCACACTCACCCCCTGACACGTTCCTCTCCTTTTAACATCATCTAACATCAACCTCTCCTTCCAACCTCTTACCAGCCCACCCTCTGACACGTTCCTCTCCTTTTAACATCATCTACCACCAACCTCTCCCTCCAACCTCTTACCAGCCCACTCCCTGACACGTTTCTCTCCTTTTAACATCATCTAACACCAACCTCTCCCTCCAGCCTCTTACCAACCCACTCCCTGACACGTTCCTCTCCTTTTAACATCATCTAACACCAACCTCTCCCTCCAACCTCTTACCAATCCAACCCCTGACACGTTCCTCTCCTTTTAACATCATCTAACACCAACCTGTCCCTCCAACCTCTTACCAACCCACCCCTTGACACGTTCTTCTCCTTTCCACATCATCAACCACCAACCTCTCCATCCAACCTCTTATCAGCCCACCCCTGATAGGTTCTTCTCCTTTCAACATCGTCATCATCTAACACCAACCTTTATACCAACCTCAATCACGTTCCTCTCCTTTTAACATCATCTAACACCAACCTCTCCCTTTAACCTCTTACCAAAACACCCCCTGACACGTTCCTCTCCTTTTAACCTCATCTAACACCAACCTCTTACCAACCCACCCCCTGTCACGTTCCTCTCCTTTCAACATCATCATCTAACACCAACCTCTCCATCCAACCTCTTATCTGCCCACCCGGACACGTTCTTCTCCTTTCAACATCATCATCATCTAACACCAACCTCTCCTCCAACCTCCATCACGCTCTCCTCCTTTTAACATCATCTAACACCAACCTCTCCCTCCAACCTCTTACCAACCCACCCCCTAACACGTTCTTCTCCTTTTAACATCATCTAACACCAACATCTCCCTCCAACCTCTTACCAGCCCACCCCCTGACACGTTCCTCTCCTTTTAACATCATCTAACACAAACCTCTCCCTCCAACCTCTATCACGTTCCTCTCCTTTTAACACCATCTAACACCAACCTCTCCCTCCAACCTCTTACCAACCCAACCCCTAACACGTTCCTCTCCTTTTAACATCATCTAACACCAACCTCTCCCTCCAACCTCTTACCAACCCACCCCCTGACAAGTTCCTCTCCTTTTAACATCATCTAACACCAACCTCTCCCTCCAACCTCCATCACGTTCCTCATTCTATTGTACTCCATCCCTGTTATTCCCTGAGGTACAGCATGCAAATGCTCCACTTAGGAGGGCATCATCAGTACCCCGTCGGCACACCCGGCAACTGAGTGAGCAAAAATAGGAGGCCTAACGTGTGGGGCATTACTGAGTAGCGCACGACAGCGCATCAGCAGCGAGGAGTGTCCTTTCAAAAAAGCTGGTACTTTAGTGCATTGTTGGCCTGGGAGGGCGTAAATGAATAAGACACAAACATGTGATTAGAGAAGGTTGGTCACAAGCCAAATACGACACAAACATGAGTGTAAAGTCATGTTTAACACTCACAAGGCAAATATGACACGCATGTGTAAAAGGTGAGTGCCAATAAACAATGCCACAAGGTAAATATGACTCACGTACGTGTAAAAGGTGAGTGCCAATAAACAATGTCACAAGGCAAATATGACTCCCGCATGTGTGTAAGGTGAGTGCCAATAAACAATGCCACAAGGCAAATATGACTCACGCATGTGAATAAGGTTAGTGGATAAACAATGCCACAAGGCAAATATGACTCACGCATGTGTATGAGGTGAGTGCCAATAAACAATGCCACAAGGCAAATATGACTCACGCATGTGTATGAGGTGAGTGCCAATAAACAATGCCACAAGGCAAATATGACCCACACCAGTGTGTAATGTCAGTAGCTAAACGATATCACAAGGGAAATATGACTGACGGGTACGTATAAGGTTAGTTGACGCATATGTCATGTTGGTAAATATGACACACTTTTGAGTACAATGTCAGTAGGTATGCAATCCATTACGCAATACAATACCCGAATATATTTAAAACTTATGTTTGATACTGTTCAGTCAAACCGTTACGGGGATCAATCTTGATCAATTGTGATACGCGCGTGTCCATACTCTGAGAAGCACAATTCTGATGAAACAATGAGTGGTATTGCTCTAGTAATTGTTCTGGAAGTTTAAGGGTTAACTTAAGATTTAGGAAAAATGATTAACCGTGGAAATTTCGTTTTGTTTTCTGTTCAAATGTATCAGATTTAAGTCAAGGTAAATTGTAATAGCTTCACATCAACGCTAGACGTTATGATACAAAGAAGATTATCCAATTTGAGCCACATAACAAGTAAATGATTTGAACGGTTGTAATACATAGGTCATAATTTCATTTCAGGCTACGTTTTTGCCATTTGTATGACCTATATGAATATTCCATTCGGACTGCACAGGACACTCTCTCACAGAGACTGGTGACAGAGACGAGTCACAGAGACGAGTGACAGAGACGAGTGTGATCCGGTCACATACAAGAAAAATGTGACAACAATGAATTGATAATAACAACAATACGGGTGAAGTGCGTGTTGTAAACAAAGCATTCTTATAAGGAATCAGAGCGTTGACGTTCACCAGACAACAAAACCACATGATTGCAATCTTGTTCATATATATTTTTATTCAAATAGGTGAACCTATAATTTTTTTCAGCGCGCAAATTTTATTAATTTAAACAAAAATTACACCTGCAGCGGCAAAAAGAGACTGGCGTGAATCAATAAATTATTTTGAGGAGGGTTATAAATGATTGACCTAACTTGCCTACATGTAACTGGACAATTACCTCGTCGAACGACGTACAATTTAAAAGTGACAGGAAAGTTTTGAAAGAGTCTGACCGGTTTAAACTGATGCATTGAACAAAATCGTTATATCCCATCGGGTTAGTTACATGAAATATTAATTTTCAAATACTATATTTCTAACTTAGTGTTTCTGAAAATGTAACGTGCAGCGAGCTAAATAATGACCGTGGGCTTCAGCAGCAGCGAGACCGAAACATGAACATAGATGCCATCGATTATGTTCATGTGTTCTCATTGACCAATAATGAAAGCGGGCTTAAGCAGCAGCGAGACCATAGCACGAACATAGATGCATCGCTTGTGTTCATGTGTTCTCATTGACCAATAATGACAGCGAGTTTCAGCAGCAGCGATACCAAAGCATGAACATAGATGCCATCGATGTGTTCATGTGTTCTCATTGACCAATAATGACCGCGGGCTTAAGCAGCAGCGAGACCAAAGCACGAACATAGATGCATCGCCTGTGTTCATGTGTTCTCCTTGACCAATAATGACAGCGGCTTAAGCAGCAGCGAGACCAAAGCACGAACATAGATGCATCGCTTGTGTTCATGTGCTCTCATTGACCAATAATGACAGCGGGCATCAGCAGCAGCGAGACCAAAGCACGAACATAGATGCATCGCTTGTGTTCATGTGTTCTCATTGACCAATAATAACAGCGGGCTTCAGCAGCAGCGAGACCAAAGCACGAACATAGATGCATCATTTGTTTTCATGTGTTCTCATTGACTAATGATGACAGTAGGCTTCAGCAGCAGCATGACCAGAGAGAAAACATAGATGCCATCGATTGTGTTCATGTGTTCTCATTGACCAATAATGACAGCGAACTTCAGCAGCAGCGAGACCATAGCATGAAAATAGATGCATCGATTGTATTCATGTGTCACCATTGACCAATAATGACAGCGGGCTTGAGCAGCAGCGAGACCATAGCACGAACATAGATGCATCGCTTCTGTTCATGTGTTCTCATTGATCAATAATGACAGCGAGCTTCAGCAGCAGCGAGACCAGACCACGAACATAGATGCCATCGATTGTATTCGTGTGTTCTCATTGACTAATAATGACAGTGGGCTTCAGCAGCAGCGGAACCAGAGCATGAAACAAGATGCATCGATTCTGTTCACGTGTTCTCATTGACCACCAATAATCACAGTGAACTTCAGCAGCAGCGAGACCAAAGCATGAACATAGATGCCATCAATTGTGTTCATGTGTTCTCATTGACCAATAATGACCGCGGGCTTCAGCAACAGCGAGGCTATAGCATGAACATAGATGCCATCGATTGTGTTCATGTGTTCTCCTTGACCAATAATGACAGCGGGCTTGAGCAGCAGCGAGACCAAAGCACGAACATAGATGCATCGCTTCTGTTCATGTGTTCTCATTGACCAATAATGACAGTAGGCTTCAGCAGCAGCGTGACTAGAGAGGGATCATAGATGTCATCGATTGTGTTCATGTGTTATCATTGACCAATAATGACCGTGGGCTTCAGCAACAGCGAGGCTAAAGCATGAACATAGATGCCATCAATTGTGTTCATGTGTTCTCATTGACCAATAATGACAGCGGGCTTCAGCAGCAGCGAGACCAAAGCACGAACATAGATGCATCACTTGTGTTCATGTATTCTCATTAACAAATAATGACAGCGGGCTTCAGCAGAAGCGAGACCAAAGCACGAACATAGATGCATCGCCTGCGTTCATGTGTTCTCATTGACCAATAATGACATCGGGCTTCAGCAGCAGCGAGACCAAAGCACGAACATAGATGCATCACTTGTGTTCATGTGTTCTCATTGACTAATGATGACAGTAGGCTTCAGCAGCAGCGAGACCAGAGAGGAAACATAGATGCCATCGATTGTGTTCATGTGTTCTCATTGACTAATAATGACAGCGGGCTTCAGCAGCAGCGGGACCAAAGCATGAAACTAGGTGCATCGATTGTGTTCAAGTGTTCTCATTGACCAATAATGACAGCGGGCTTCAGCAGCAGCGAGACCAAAGCATGAAACTAGATGCATCAATTGTGTTCATGTGTTCTCATTGATCAACAATGACAGCGACCTTCAGCAGCAGCGAGACCAAAGCATGAACATTGATGACATCGATTGTGTTCATGTGTTTTCATTGACCATTAATGACCGCGTGCTTCAGCAGCAGCGAGACCAAAGCATGAACATAGATGCCATCGATTGTTTTCACGTGTTCTCATGGACCAATAATGACAGTGGCTTAAGCAGCAGCAGGACCAAAGCACGAACATAGATGCATCGCTTGTGTTCATATGACAGCGGGCTCCAGCAGCAGCGAGACCAAAGCACCAACATAGATGCATCGCCTGTGTTCATGTGTTCTCCTTGACCAATAATGACAGCGGGCTTTAGCAGCAGCGAGACCAAAGCACGAACATAGATGCATCGCTTGCGTTCATGTGTTCTCATTGACCAATCATGACAGCGGGCTTCAGCAGCAGCGAGACCAAAGCATGAACATTGATGACATCGATTGTGTTCATGTGTTTTCATTGACCATTAATGACCGCGTGCTTCAGCAGCAACGAGACCAAAGCACGAACACAGATGCATCGCCTGTGTTCATGTGTTCTCCTTGACCAATAATGACAGCGGCTCAAGCAGCAGCGAGACCAAAGCACGAACATAGATGCATCGATTGTGTTCATGTGTTCTCATTGACCAATAATAACAGCGGGCTTCAGCAGCAGCGAGACCAAAGCACGAACATAGATGCATCGCTTGTGTTCATGTGCTCTCATTGACCAATAATGACAGCGGGCTTCAGCAGCAGCGAGACC
>SDVV010007960.1:0-17470 GCA_016164225.1 Gammarus roeselii | reverse complement strand
GGGCCCTGCTGCTGACGACGGTTCCTCGGTGCATTCGGGACCCAGAGTGTAAGTTGAGGGGCTACCGGCCGGACCCTTTAGCACAAAAGGGCTAAGTTGTGTGAGTGTGAGCGTGTGAGGTGCGCCTTGCCGTCGGCCACCCCCCTTTCTGGGGGATGCGGCCTAGTGTCTGTATCTATAGACAGATTTCAATAATATTATGGTCTTGAAGCACGGTTTTATTTATTACTATATTTTTGAGATACTCTAATGAATTCACATGCACTTGATGGAATATATTTGTATTTTGTGTTGGTTTGTCATAATTTGTGAAAGTAAGTATTTATCAGTTAATTCAAATAGTTTTTTTAGCTTGATTTGTCACAGATTTGTTATAACTATTGCCAACTATATAGCTACCATGTGCTGCTAACTGATCATTGTTTTGTCATCTGATTAATGGATTTTTTTTATCCCCACAGAGAAAGATTTTAAATTGGTCAGATAAATATTTGACAAATGTTTGTACAATTTCAAGTGCATTATCAAAATGTACACACTCACTTTTTTGTGGTCGATAAACTTTACTCATTAGGGCTTTCAGGTTCTGGATTTTAACAAGCAGCTTTTAAACAAAGTGTAATTTTCAATATACAGCTCAGCTGATAGAACATTTTCATTTAGGTGTGTCTTAGTAAGGCTAATGAAGAGTGAATCACTATCAGACAGAATGTCTTGGATCAACTTCATTTTGTCATACTGGCTGGTGTCATGAAGACTTTTTAAATTTAGGAAACCCCATTTTTTCAGTGGATTTTGTTATGTTGCTTTTGGGAGAGAATGTTTCCTTTGTTTAGCTACCACTGGGTTGGCGGCTCTCTCATCGGATTTGCCAGAGCAATTTGAGATTCTCCAGTTTGTAAAAAAATTGTTTTCTGTGACTGGTCAACACTGCAGTTGTGAGGGCGATGGACTGCCCCAGAGGATTTTTCTCGGGTATCACAGAAAGAGCGTTTGCCATCACAGGGAGGCCTGTTGTCCTGGTCAAGCTAATGAGGGTAATTTTTCGTTGATGCTATGGGAGGGAACCGTTAGACATGGTTTTGAAAAACGGTGCCATCACATGGTACACTCAATTGTTGTACCCTACCACTTTGACCATCGTTGTTGTGGTTTGCCTGTATTGATGTTCCCATGTCTGCTGGCTAAACTAGCAACATTTTGCTGGCGCCCCAGCGGTTTTCTTGTTTTCCTTTTATGTAGCTGATCACATTTTATTTCAGTGCATTGCATATCACAAAACGAGTCATTGCACACTCTTGGATGGGATTTTTAACAGAGTTTATCACTTTGGCAACCATACATTTCCAAATCCATGAACTTGTTGCAACTCTTTGCGTGAGTAAAGCCACATCCGTTCCTTGGCACTCCATACCTGCATTTGTTTCTTGAATATAAAGTGCAGTGTTTCAAGCCTTTCACTGTAGGTCATTGTTTCTGTTTATGCGTTCTTGGGTTATTTAGTTACATTACTCTTTCCACTTGCAATATTTTTATTTGTCCCAAGTTCACAGATTAGCTGGGTGAAGCCACAGTCTTTCCCTGACACTCCATACCTACATTTTTCTTTGAATGAAATCATCAAAGTTATGCAATTTTCCCATTTTGGTAGATTTCCTTGTAGTTTCTCTTCAAGGTCAATCCTGCTTTCCTTCTCAATTATACTGGAAACTCTTGTACCAGTAACGTCTGTACCTTCTGAGTTGTTAACCACTCTATCAACGTTTTGGTCACCAGCAGCCTTTTCAGTATCCTAACTGCCAGTGGATGCTCCAGTATCCTGGTAAGTGGTCTCATCTGTAGCATCTCGACAGCAAGTGATCACGTCAATAGTACTCCGACCATCAGCAGTTTTGACAGCACTCTGCTCACTATCAATTTGGGCAGATATCTTTTTAGCAGCTTGTCAAAACAGGTCACACCCCTTCTTGAGTACTTTTTGACATAATGTGCGTCCACGTTGATGATATCCTGTGGGGCTGTACGCCAGATTTTAAAGCGGCCGTCATCATCCCTCTCTGCCAGAAGATTGTCATAGGGTCAACAAACACTTCAACCTCCAGATACATTGAAGTTCACTTGTCACAAGTAAAATATTTTTCCGTGACTGTCAATCAGGGTAACAACGCCGGGAGTTTGGAAGAGGTGGTGCTCAGCAAATGAAGATTGGCTCAGCGGTGTCATTTGGGGAGGAAGGAGTCTGACGAGTTTTGATCCCTTCTTGGACAGTTGAATTGGCTGGCCACACAAATTCGTCCTGATATTGCACTTGATGTTTGCAAACTGAGCACTTCGTTTTTTGGGCGACTGTGGAAGAAGTGTTGCGTGCCAATAAAGTGTTGAAGGGAATCAAGCAACATCCAGTAATGTTGAAATTCTGTAGACTAGAATAACCTGAGCAGCTAAACAGTGTGCTACAGCGATGCCTCGTTTGGCAATCTTCAAGGATGTGGCTAACAAGGAGGATATGTTGTCTTGGCTGATCATCGCGGGTGCAAACGTTTGGTGTCCTGGCAGTCTAGGAAGGTTTGTAGAGTGGTCAAGTCCACACTGGCTGCCGAGACTTGCTTTGCCAGATGCTGCCTTGTTGGGAATATTTGTTGCTACGATAATCACCGAGCTGTTGAACATCGGCAGTCATCGACTTACTGTAATATGTTTGGTTGAAAACAAGTTCCTCGCAGAAACACTACAAGAGACATCACAGTGTCTTGGTTTCAATCAGCCAAACGATTGGCCAACGCTCTGACAAAGAGAAGGGCAGATGCTAGTCTTCTCCTATCAGTCGTCCATGAAAATCGAGCAATATAAGTCCTCCGTGTTGTGTTCCTGTAAATACTGTGAAAGTGTTGCTTGGTCTGACATTCGTTTTGAATTAGTGTTAAGGTGTTCAGCTACATAGTTTCATATTTTTATACTTTTGGAAATGTATATGTGTGATCAATAAATGCAATTGAGTGTAGAAACGCCAAAGTGATCAAGATTGCGTTGGCGGATAGTGTGTTTTATATTCGTGACGTTTGTTTTGTAAAAGATGGAGAGAGATTGTTAGCCAGCTAGCTTGCTGGCCGCCTAACTGGCTGATGTGGTTATGTGGCGGCGGCTGCGGTCTCAGCTGATTGGTCGTTGAGTCACCGGATTTGGAGCTGGCTGGCGGCCATCTTGTGGCGGCTCGCCGTCATCTTGTGGCTGGCATCGGATGGAGCCGGTAGTCGGTGTTCTGCTGTGAAGGGGTGAAGTTCTCAGCCGTGAAGCATGAAGTAAGTAGATTGCTTTGTGTTGTGTAAAAAATAACTTTTACAACCTTGAATTCTGAATGAGGATAACAAACAAGGAATGAAATTATTTTATAATGTGGCTACCAAAATTATTAAAAGAAAGATGATGCTAACCACAAAATATTAACTATCCATGATATGTCGGAAGGGCTCCAAATCATTGAACTGCAATAGTCTTATAAAACCTTCTACCAACTTCCTTCTAATTTAATAGCTTATTCAATGAACTTTCTTATTTTATTAACTGAGCATCACTTGCATTGTAACAACGACTTCTTATTTCAAAAGTAATATACAGATACAGAAACTAGGACGAATCCCCCAGGATGATGGGTGGCCGACGGCCACATTAAGTAGCTTACCCCTGGATTATTCTCAACGAGACGCCAAAGGCGGGAAAATTCTAAATGGCAGCATCAAAACGCAACAATTTTCCACTCACGCTTATCCAAATCCATTGCATGGTCCCGGTACCTCCATACTTCTCTCTCCTTACCAACGCCTGCTTCACGCCATCCCTCCATCCACCCAAACTCTAGGCCTATGTCCACTCGCCTCCGCCTCCATCACCCTTTTCCCCAATATCTCTCGTTATCCATCCTCACAATTTGCCTAAACCATCTTTAAACTCGTGAATTTACGTTGTCCTCTAACTTATTCACCATCCCCTTTTTTATTCAAACAACATCCTTATTGATCCTGCCTCTCGACGTCACTCCAGCCATGTCATAGATATTTTCCAGATCCGTGAAGGCTAAGAAGACATCTTTTCTTTTCGCAATGTACTTCTCACAGACTTGTCTCACTGCAAAACACCCTACAACACTCCTGAAGCCACACTGCTTTCCGCCAATTGCACCACCTATACTGCCTCTAATCCTTTTTATTAGCACTTTCCCGTACACGTTACCGACAACACAAACTGATGCCTCGCAAGTTACAGCATTAATTTTGATCTCCTTTAGCCCTTATACAGGGGAACAATGTAAGCACTATGCCACACAATCGGCACCAAACGAAGATTCAGTAACCCCACCAAGCATTCAAATATCGTTACTCCAGCCCTCTTTAGTCACATGGTTGCAACGCCGTTCAACCAGGGGGTTTTGTCTGATTTTATTACCTCTTCCGCATCCTGCATCTCTTCCTTAGAAAATGTCCGCGACAAGTCTTTCTCCCAAAACCCGCACCTCTGTACCACTCACAGGAGTCACAGCAATAATGACAGCCTCGTTGACCTCAACATTCAAGAACTCGTCAAAATCCTCAGCCCACCTTTTCCGTACTTCACTGCTTTCCAGCACAGCCAGCCGTTTTCATCTTTCACCACTTCCTCCTTCCCGGTCTCACCCTCTTTGCTTTTTTTCAGAAGACATTTTTGTTCCATTGAATATTTTGGTGCAACCGTCTGCCCCACCTGGCATCAGCAGTCTCTCTTAGCTCTGCTCACCCTCACCACCCGCTTCACCTTTTTTGTTACTCGCTATAGTTGCTATAGGCCATCATCGACCTCGCTTCCAACCACTCCTCAAAGGCTTTTCTCTTCTGCACCACCTCCAGTTTGATTTCTTTGCTCCACCACTCAGCCCTTCTTTCTGCACCTACCCACACGGAGCACACTACACAAATTTTTCGTACATCTCTACAACGCATCTCTGAACTTTTCATTCTTCCTCAACAGTGCTGAGGTCCTACCTTCGACGATTGTTGGAACTCATAAGTTGCGCTTTCTACATTCAACTTACTCGCCTCCACACCTCTTTCACTCTTTTGTTCCCTTACCATCTCTTCCATCACAGTTGATAGTGGATGGTCAGACATTCCACCACCCTCCTCTCTACACCCGCACATCCACTCTCATCGAAATGGGCACAAAAGCCATCAGCGCTCCCTCCACCGCTGCCCACGGGCCATCCTTACCCATGTGAACTAACGGATATCTCTCATCTTGAACAGATAGGCTTGTGCACAAGCCTAACAGGCTTTCTCTATTCATTTCTACCGGGAACGCCTTACATCCCTACCACATTCTCCACCACCAATCTCCAACCCTCGCATTTAGGTCCTCCAGTACAACCACGTTGCATTGACCCCTAAAACTCTCAATACATTCCCTCGAGTTGATTCTAAATTGCTCCCTTTCCTCCTCTCTCTTCTTGCTATCAGGTACGTGAGTACTCACAAATGCCCATCTTTCAATACCTAACTTGAACTTTTGCCCATATCAATCTAGTGGACTCCTCATTCCACTCTGTAATGCTACGCGTCAACCGATCACTCAATAGCAACACACCGTCTCGTGCCTATCTTTCCTCCACGCCTGACTTCATTCACATACCCCGCCAAACTCGCATTTGCCCCCTTACTTTTAACGTCGTCTCACTGGTGCCAAGTCATCAAACTTCTTTCTCATAAACATCATACGAATCTCTAATTACTCCACTCGTACTACAACTACACACATTCAGCAACCTTCACAATAGAGTTTGGAGAGGTGTGAGTCTCTCTTCCCTCCGCTTGTGTTACCGTATTTGAGGGAGACATTTGCAGAAGAAGGCATCCCGTGCGCCCTCGCTCCGCTTCTATTAGACGCCTCTTCAACAGTAAGGAGTTACGGTATTGGAACATCTAGAAATTGCTCCCAACTTCAAGAACAGATCCTGTTCTCATTGAAGTATGTAAGTTAAAACAGTGAGAGGAGAGCTCAGCAACAGTTCCTCAGCAGATGCGGGTGAAGGCCTTCGAACCCATACTGGAACTGGGATCAAGAGCCAAGAGAATGGCAAAGAAGACCATCAGCTGAGTGATCAATATTTTATTTTTGACATTAGCATGGAACAGCTTGTGGTTATCAGGCCTGTCTAGTAAATTGCACTTTTTTGTATGCATTCTTATATGTATTCCAAAGTCCCCCACTCCCTGCTCGCACGGGTCAGAGCTGGGATTGGGGGGAGGGGGGGGCCCTGACGGTCAATGAACAGGCATAAGAAGTATAAACTTTTCAATAAGGAATATCCAAACATACAATATAAACACACACTGGAGAAAAGCTAAATTCTAGCCCCTGTCAACATGAGACAAAGGCTTCAATATTCTCTTGCGCGCCCCTACCACTCCCCACCGAAGATATACTTCAGGATAACAAGAAAATGCTGGCAGCAAGGCGGTGACGGCGGCAACACAAGACACCTCACCATCACAATCCTAGATCAAGATCCCATATATTGTCTGACAGAAAAATCTGTGGGCTCTCTTACTCACTGCAAAAGTCCAAGGGTTGAGAAGCAGTTTGAAATTGAATGTCAATTGGTCAAATTTAGTCATCAATCAGGTCCGAGGACCTGTTAATTGTTGGTCCTCGGACCTGATAATCACTTCCTTACCAGGGCAAAAGATTGATAAAATTATAGAAGCTGTTTTTTCCAAACTTTTGTTTGAGGGAGGTCAACAAACGGCTACAATCCACAAGTCCCATAAGCCTCGACAGTTCATTGCTTGGAGTGTCAGTAGGTAGTTCTGGTATTGATTACCTGAAGTGTTTGCATGTAATTGTGGTAAGTGCATGGAGTTCGTTCAATAAAATTTTGTCTTTGGTACAGATGTTTGTGTGAGGCTTGAGGGTAATTTCTGGGCCGTATGTTACTCCAGGGATTGTGGGGTACAGGTGTGTTGTTGAGTGTATCATGAGGGTTATTGCGATATTAACTGTTGTCTTGTGTTAATAATGTGAGGACTGATTTGCATGCGGACATATTCATCCTTTTGACCTGCTACCAGAGTTGGAGTGAGTGGATATTGCTGCAGGTGTGCTTCTGTAGTCTCATGTTTGTATTGTTGCGTGATGATGATTATGTCATCCGCGTATGGGCTGATGAAGATATTGTGTTGGTGTGGGTAGGTTATGCAAGGCGTTGAAGATTGAAGGGGCAAGGACCGAACCTTGGGAAACACCAAGGGCATGTCCGTGGTGGCTTGTTATTGTAGACTGTGTGTGTATGTCTGTTAGAAGGGAAACTAGCCCGCCCCATCTTGCTGTTTGGATGAATGAGTGTGTCCAGCATTTTGTTTAAGAGAACGTGTCATAAAGTAGAGGTTGATGTTAAAGTTAATCTATAATTTGTGTAACTGCTTGAGTATCTTTGTATTGTCTGGATGGTGTGGCAGGATGCAAGGAGTTTCATTGTGTTTGTTCAGTGAATCTGCTTGTTGTTTGTCTGATGGTAAGGTGTGAGTGTTTGGTGATTGGATTGCCTAATGTGTGTCGAAGTGATTAGTGTTTTGTTGTTGCGGTTGTTTTCATAATTGTGATGGTGTGGTTTGGGAGTTGGTGTTTGCCATTACATGCTGCCATGGGTTCGTCTGATGTTCACAAATGACTGCATCTATTTCTGAGTTACAGGTTTGAATCTGTATAATTTTGTCGTAGGTGGAAGGTAAATTATGCAGGTGATTTTGCTGCTGAAATTTGTATATAATCTGTCTGTATTGTCAAGTATAGTAGTGAAGGATTTGTGGTAGGGTCAATAGACGTGTTCTGAGTGATGTTGAAGTCTTGTAGAGCGGCTTCTTTTACCGCATTTTATTCGTCCCATACTGCTCTCTTGTCTTTACGAAAAGTGTGATCTATGGGAGCACCCGCAAGAGAGTGTCAATTTTCTCAAGGGTATTTGTCAAATATAGGGGCCTGCACTGGCCGTGAGATTCCCCAACATGCACATGTTGATGGGTACCTGGGGCTCTCGGTCTGGGCGCCGGCCGTGACTCCTCCACTGCAGAAGAAGCTGGAGCTAAGCATCAAACACAACAACCAGCAGTGTAGGGCAACAGAGCCAAAGAAGCAAACACGGATATTATGCGCTTGTATAGCATTGAGAAAAGCCGTGTGAACATCGGTACTGAACTAAAATTCAGTGTGCACTGGTGTACATCATTATAACTTTAATATATGAAATACTTATTCAATCAAAAACTCAGCAAAGCCCATCGAAAAGAAAAATATACAGCACACACTGTAGGATATACTCTGAAACTCGTACAATCGCTCTGGAATGCATCACAAAGAAACATATACAGACACCAAAACATATAAAAAAGCAAAAGAGCACTGAATAACATCAACTGTATAACACATATAAACACTGGGACTCATACAATCACTTGGGGTGGATGGATGATTATTTATTTTATAGATCATTAACACTTTATTTTAGTATTTCTTCTTGCTTGGGCTCTATTATTTTCTGTCATTTTTTCATGGTGATAAATTTTGCATTGGTTAGTATTATTATATGTATCGAGGTTGGTAGAGACAAGGTGACTCAGGGAGGGGAGGTTTTCGTAGGACCCGCGGGACCTGGGGTTTCAAGAACCCGGGGGACTTGGAAGACCAGGAGTATTTGGGGGGGACCCACTTGGACCTTTCTGGGGCCCTTTGGGACACCTTGAGACTCTTTAGGACCCTTTAGAGGCCCCTCTGAATCCTGGAACCTCTGTTCCCCCTTCCCCCCCTGATGCTTGAGTAGAACAATTAACCATTACAGTCCGCGGATTGCTGGCGCAGAGGGCGAGGGTCGCGTCGAGGCCGGTCGAGATGCGTCGAGATCAGTCGAAACATGTTGAGGCGAGTCGAGTTAGTCGCGACGAGCCGAGACTGGACGAAATTATTCGAGACAAGCCGAGACGAGCTGAGACGATGGGACCCGGGAAGCTCGGGGACCCGGGGGACATGGGTATTCCTAAGGGGTTTGTCGGGCTCTTTTGGGACCCGAGACACCTCTGCCACCCCACTCCCAACCTAAAATGCTTGAGTGAAAAATTTTGTTATTACAATCCACACGATCACTACCGCAGAGGGGGCGAGTCGCGTCGAGGCTGGTCGAGGTGCGTCGAGATCAGACGAAACATGTTGAGTCGAGTCGAGTTTGTCGCGACGAAAAACTGGCCGAAATGATTCGAGACAAGCCGAGATGAGCTGAGACGAGGGGGTCTTTGAGAGCTCAGGAAGACCCGGGGGACTTGGGTTGCCCTCTGGGATTCATCGAGCTCTTTTGCGACCCAAGGGTCCAATGAACCCCCCCCCCCTCACTCTATCCCTTTGAACAATCAGTGCAAAATCAATAATCTGGGCAGTTTTTCTACCCATGACAAACCTGCTCTTATTTTCTTTTTCACGATCAACAATATTATAACGCTGGTGTTTGTGCGGGAGTTCCTATTTGTGATTTTGTGAATGGGTATTTTTTCTTCAATCTATGCTCGCTCGCGCGTGCACGGACCATGTGCAGTTTCTGGGCTTGACCTGGACTGCGCAGCTATAAAACCTTGTGACGCGTTGCGTTTGGAGTCTATCTAATCCGTTAAGATATAACCCTTGTACCAATTTCGACGAAGTTATCTGTGCGCACTGTCGCGCGTGCATGTTATTCTTGGAGTTCTGAGTGGTTGGAGGCGGGGATTCGTATTGTCTGAGTCTTAATCTTGCCTGAATAAATAAATTGTACTAAAAATAAAATAGACCGCGTAGCTGTAAACATTGTGTTGCGTTGCTGTGGGAGCTGGCTTTGTTCGTGTAGCCGTGAACCTTGTACCAATTTCGACGATACTATCTGTGCGCACTGACGGGTGGACATATTACTCATGAGATTCTGAAGGGGGTGGAGGCGAGGATTCGTTTCGTTTCATTTGAGTCTTCATCTTACCTGAGTCACTATTTTGTACTATTACAACTGGACCGCGTAGCTGTAAATATTGTGTTTCACTGCTGTCGGAGCTGAGTTTGTCCGAGTAGCCGTGAACCTTGTACCAATTTCGACGATACTATCTGTTCGCACCGGCGTGTGGACATAATACTCATGAGGTTCTGAGGGGTTTCAGGCGAGGATTCGTTTAGTTTTATCCGAGTCTTTATCTTACCTGAATAAATAAATTGTACTAATACAACAAAACCGCGTAGCTGTAAATATTGTGTTGCGTTGCTGTCGCAGCTGAATTTGCCCGTGTAGCCACTGTGACCTTGTACTAATCTCGACGATGCTACCTGTACGCACTAGGGTACATACATATTACTCTTTAAGTTCTAAAAGATTGGAAGCGGAGGTCCGTTTCGAGTAAGCGTTTTTCTTTTGCGCACCAGCGTGCGTCTGACATAGCTAAAAAAATTACATTTTTTCTAACGTTAAAAGCGTTGTTTTGTTTTTTCCTTGCACATTTAGGCCTGCGAGCCTACTGGAATCCATGATCATCGAGCCCTACGCGGGAGCCTATTATGACTCGCGTTGAGGCTCTGGTGGAACTGGGGATCAAATCAAATCATACAATCACACAGACATACATCACAAGGATTCGTTCTCTATCAGGAACACCACAGCAAATACATGTCCATAAGAGAACCAAAAATCAAAAACCCAACCACCTCCCTTGAGGCAGCATCCTCATGCCTGTCCCATGAATCATTCACAGGGAGGTGGAGGAACCGGCAGCCGCCATCTAACACAAAATCAGTACCTCCACCTCAGGTTAACAAACTAATACAGAATGTCTTGCTGAAACTTGGTCAAGAATCGGAGAGGCTCACGCCTCTCCGAACCTTATTGTTAGGGTCGCCGAATGTGCGTAGTTGTAGTACAAATGAAGCAAAGAGGAGAGAGATTGGTGAGATGTTTGTGAGGAGGAAGTGTGATGTTATGGCGCCGAGTGAGACAAAGTTGAAAGGTAAGGGCGAATGTTAGTTTGGTGTGATAAGTGGAAGAAAGTCTGGTGTGGAGGAAGGTTGGGCACGAAAAGGTCTGGTGTTGATATTAAGTGATCGATTGGCTGGTAGCGTCACCGAGTGGAAGGCCGTGTCCTCAAAATTGATGCGAGTAAAAGTTGGGGTTGGCACAGATTAAATCAAATGATTTGTTTTGTGTGTGAAAGCCAATCATTTTTTTTACATTGGGTGTGGATTTTTTTGGATTCTGTGCCCTTTTCAAGGCATTGCAAGCCAACGTGATGCCTAAATGTTTCAGTAGGATAACATTTTTCAAGTAGGTGCTTGAATATGCCTTATTAAATATGCATGAAAAAAAAAATCCTCAAAAGTATGTGGAAAACTGGAAATGTTAGAATTTGACTAAACTAATTATTAATCTTTATCCTTTATGTGTCATCACTCATTATTTAGAAGGTCATAAAATCATTAGGGCGATAGGATCAGAGATCTGAAAGTCAAACCTTATAAATTATAATGTAATAAATGTATTATCCAATGACTAAATGGGTCACTTTGAAAACATGGAAATTTGAAAAAAAATCAGAATTGAGGTCTGGTGTCCATAGTATCTACCTAAACCAAATTCATCAATGTGGGATGAAGCACCAGGGATGAGATGCAAGTTCAAAAGTGAAAAAATCCCAATGTAGTCTCTTTTTATCTAATGCACCAACTATTGAATAATCAAAATTTTGATGAAAACACAATGCGACTGCACTTCACTAGTTGGCGAGGTGAGTGAGTGATGGATGGAGTGGTCAAGGAGGTGAACCGTTGTGTTTTGGGTCTTGGCTTGGAGCTGTATGAAACGAATGGGCGAAGATGGCACTTGGTCCAGTTACTGTTTGCGGATGATACGGCAATGGTGGCGGATTCAGTGGAGAAACTGTGTAGGCTCGTAACTGAGTTTGGTAGAGTGTGAGAGGAGGAAGCTTCGAGTGAACGTGGGCAAAAGTAAAGTAATCAGATGCTCAAGGAATGTCGATGCGAGCAGAATTAGTGACCTCCTAAAAGGAGTTATTGGCGGAAGTAGTGTTTTAGGTATCGGGGCGCCCATGTGGAGAAGACTGAACTAGTGGAAACTGAAGTGAAGTCGCTAGTGAAGCAAGGGTGTAAAGTGTTGAGTGCACTGAAGAGTGTAATGAGCTGTTGGACGTTGGGGATGGAAGCAGAGAGAGGGATATATGAGGGTGTAGTTGTCTCAACGGTGCTCTACGGGGCTGAGACTTGGGGGGAGGGTGAGAGCAGAGGAGAGAAGAAGGTTGAATGTCTTCGAGATGAAATGTTTGAGGAGCATGGCTGGTGTGATGCAGAGAGACAGGATCAAGAACGACTGGTGCGAGTTAGAACGGGACGGGGATAGTGAAGAAGTTAAAGGACTGAGTTGATTCGCGTATTCTGAGAGGGTTCGGGCGTATGGTGAGGATGGATGAAGGGAGATTGGTGGGAAAGGTGTTGAAGCCAGAGACAAGTAGACGTGGGCCCAGAGGACAACCGAAGCTTGGGTGGATGGATGGCTTGTAGCAGGCGTTAGGAAGGAGAGACTTGAGTGTGGAGGTGACAAAAGAGCGGGCTATGAATAGGCGTGAGTGGAGTATGATTTTGAACGGATGATTTTTGACACTGCCCTGATGTGCTTTCCCGCCCTTGGCATCTTGTTGAGAGACGAGATGGTCCTGGGCGGGAGAGCCCGGTCATCATGACGCGGCAGGTGTAAACCAGTCACATCGTCGGATCCTGCTGTCGACTCTGACCTCTGGCCGAACTCATGACCCAGAGGGTGTGTGGCGGGTGTCTCGGCTGGACCCCTTAGCGCAAAGGGCCAAGTTGTGTGAGTGTATGAGAGGAGTGTGCGGAGCGCCTTGCCGATGCCCCCCCCCTTTCTGGGGGATTTCGGCCAAGTGTCTGTACCCGTGTGTATATTGATCTGTTGTTCCATAACAGTACACAACCAGCATCCCAATAAATGTGACCAAATCTAATCTTGCCCCTTATTGACAGGCTTATTCTCAAGTCCCTCAAGAAGTCGTGGAAGTCGAAAACAGCTGCTCAGAAGCCTAGATCACAAGCCGGGTGTATACACAAAGTTTAAACCTCACCTCCAGGCTGATAAGGTGAGCTTTTAAACATCGTGTCACGTGGTGCATGTACTCTATGGTAGGCACCGTCAGTCATAGAGAATTTCGACTTAGAAACGAGAAACGTGAAATAGCCAAACTCTGTTTGCAGCTAAGCACCACCTACTACGTAAATCTAATATGCATGCAGAATATTTTAAAAATCATTAAGTGAAGACTTGGTAAAAGTGGGTAGCAAATGATTTCAAAATTTGGTTGCCGATTGTTGTGGCAACTGATTTATGATAGAAATGAACGTTTTCCGATATAAATAAATGTAACTGGGGGGGTAACACAAGGCTTGTACTGGTCAGGGTAAGGTCGAAAAAAAATAAGTTTGAGCTAAAGCCTTTTGTGTTCTGGTCAGGAAAAGCCGGAAAATTTTATACAGCAAATTTTAATCAACCAATGGCGTTTCTGACCCAAAAGGCCTGTAGTAATCTTATTTGTCTATCAGTCGGTCCCGTCTTCAGACAACATTCAAAATTCTCGGACTTACTCAACATGGATAGGGAGGGAGAAGGAGGAAACTCCATTTAGGAGGGGATAGCAACCCCTCCAGAGTAACGAAGACAAGATTCAAACAGTCAAGTTCATCAGCCTCTCCAAGGCGTCAGCGCTACTTCAGCTGAGGACATCCGGTCCAACGACCGCATCGTTGAGTTAACCAGAGAAATTCACCAAATTGTGAAATTACTAGCCTAAGGGACCGGCCTCACCGAGCAGGAAGCTGAATACTTCACCGTAGGACCCGGGACAATCGACGACCGCCTAACGAGACTCGAGCGTCATGTCAAAGTGATATTTCTTGAAGTCCACGAACTCGTGAAAAACCGACCAACCCAAGAACCCGCAGCCTACGCAAGCGCCTGTACCTCCACATCCGATGACAACCCCGACGACTCTCTACCTCTCAAAAACTCCAACCGAGCTCCGTGGGCTGCAAGGAAGAAGCAGTACACGTCATTCAATGAACACAACATGTTCAACACTAGTCTCACCTTTCCCAAACACCTGAAGATCACGTTCAACGCTAACGATAGACAAGATATTTACGAAAAGAGCTTGGCTCCTTCACTGCCCGTCCAGTCTTAAGCCTCACCACCAGCGGCGTCGAAAGCTTTGCCATCAGAGTAGATACGAAACTTCAAAGTGTCACAATTCTCTCCAAGACTAGACTATGTTAAAAGCCATGCGCAGTCGTACCACACCCGACTTTCTCTAAAAGTTCAGGTTCGATTTATGTTGGAGATCACTGGACTCGTTCTACGAGGACTGCGTGATCGAAGCGAAAATCACACCAAGAAGAGACACCACCACAGCCTTAATACTGAAGTTCAACTGACTTACCCCACCTTAATACCTAGACATTCCCTTCTTCGCCACCAAAATAAAGGTCACACCATTCGAATGACGTCTAATGCGATGTTATAAATGCCAGAAATACTAACACACGAACGGAAACTGTAATGGTAAGCAAAGATGTTCATGCTGCTCCCAAGACAACCATGACAAACGGGAAGATCCCCAGTCGTTCTATCCAAAGAACCGCACTGCTTTTACTGCATAGTGAACGGAGACCCTTCCGGACAAAGAGATTGCCTGGAGGATGGGACGAAGAGGGGAATCCTCCAATACAAGATAGACCACGGTGTCGGGTGACGAGAGGCCGTGATCTCGATGCGCTCTTCCCGGGATGACCCTCCTACGCAGGAGAAAAGACAGTCACCATTCCCCACTCCCTTCCTCATAACGCCCAAAGATAGCGGTGCAAGCAAAGTTGTCTTTTCAACAAATCCATTTATAATGATGAAGTCACTCTCCCAACTACTAGGAGGAAAACCGAATGGCATCCGTAGACAGGGAAAGAAGTATCTGGCCCACGTCGTCAAACCTGAACAAAGCAACGCTAGACGAAAGATTACCCACATGAACAAACTCAAAGTTACTGTTGAAATACATCCTTCCTTCAACGATACCAAAAAAATTATTAACAGCTCCAGCTGCACATCTACAACCGACCTCAGTGCTTTTGCAAAAGGTCTGGCTGAGGCTTACGGAGTTACCGTAGTCTGTCTAGCAACAGAGATAAAATCAAGCAACGCTAGTTCTACCGCATACCAAATTACCTTCCCGGGATACGACGTACCGGAATTCATAGTAATCCCGGGAAAACAAGGAAGAGCCAAAACCAACACAGTTGCAGCATGTCCTCCAATGTGCAAAAAATTGTCTTTATTGCGGCCACGTCATCAGATACTGCCAGCTGCATACACCCCAACGTTGTAAGTAGTACGCCGGCGAGTACGACAGAAAAGACTACACAGCCCGCCACCCTAAATGCTACCACTGCTCATGCTTTCATGAGGCAGGCGACCGCGACTGCCATGTACACATGGACCAAAGAGAAATAACAATCACACAAAACGAGCGCAGAGTTACACGGAAACTAGCCATCCAAATCTGGAAAGACGATAACCCGAACCGCCTTGATTATGCCAAAGCAGTCAAATCATCAATTCAACCAAACTCCTCTGACGATACTCGTACTCCAACACTCCTCCCTGGCATTAGTGCTACCTTACTCAGCCCAGCGACTGCCCCCGTACTAGAGATGATTGCGTCTAGCAATAATTCCTGCGGTGCCCAGGAGGAAGACACCGAGATAAATGCTTCCTCCGCAGCCGATCATGTGGAGAAGCCCACTTCTACAACAACAAAAAGGCCAAGAGACGAAGAAACCGCCGATGCCCATTCGCCACAAAACAAAAAGATCACTAACAACCCACAAGCTACCGCTCGCCAAGGTAAGAACCTAGAATTACTCCCACTTGTACCAACCGCGGCTACATCCGGCGAAAACCAAAGCAAAGGACTCGACCCTCCATTTACGAACCCGACTCTTGAATACCCAACCAGCGAGATCGATCTTCGCTTGGAAGACGACGCGTTTCAAACCTATACCGAAAAACTCTTGCTCGAGACCTCTTAACTACCTGTCACCTTACTTCTCCCAAATAGCCCACAATCTACACAACCACCCACGCAGTTTATAAAGCCTACCACAGAAGAAGAGCGCGCTCGCTCAAGGAGGAAACACTAAGAGCATAAACCCTCGTCCTTCTGCAAGAACTACCACAGTCGCGACCGCAGCAAATCCCCGCAAACTAAATTCTACCAAAGCCGTACCTAGCCGCGAACACTCCCAATCCGGATCTCCTGGGTAAACTCTAAGATTCTATTGCCACGAAAATTTCTGCAAATCAAGCGATCACTCGAGATCATCAAGGTCTTTGTGTGAGCCTTCTCCAAAGTGAACAACAGCACAATACTCCAGTGGAACTGTCAGGGACTTGGAAACAAGAAAGACTAATTACTATCCTTAATCTCCACCCATAAGCCTTAGGTGATAGGACTCCAAGAGATCAAACTAAGAGAGACCGTCACCTTCAGAATCTCCCAGTATGTCATACACCGCCGCGAAGGCCACGCCAATGTGACTGCTCACGGCGGAGTGGCACTTATGATCCACCAAGGCGTACCTCACCTCGCCCTTCCTCTAAGGATGGAATTCCAATCTATGGCTGTGAAGATATGCGTCATAAGACCAATAAGTGGTATCTATCTTCTCCGCACAAAGCCATGAACTCTCGGAAGCACTAATGACCGAATTGCTGAACCAATTGCCCTCGCCAATACTCTTCCTTGAAGAGTTCAACAGCTACCACGAAAAATGGGAATGCGTGAGAATAGACCCCAGGGGAGTGATAATGGCTAACACCATAAACGCTCTTAACCTGGTTCTTCTCAACGGCGGACAACCCACCCGAATCACCCTTGAAAGGGAAACTGCCATCGACACACGACACTACCTGGAAATACGGAATTATGAAGGATCGCCACAGCAACGGCCTGAGAGGTCAACGACCGCGTTATATCCATCAATTTTCTCATGATCGTACCTTCAGGGTCAAGGTCGGCGACACCCTGGCACCATCGTACCCGCAAGAAATGGGCGTATCCCTAAGAAACATCCTCAGTGTCTCTCTTTTTATCCTTTAAACTGAATAGCTAGCCGACATTCTTCAGCCTGACGGAAGACTGCTGTCATCGCTATACGTGGACGATTTACAAATAAGCTACAGGCATCCTAGCCTTTTAACAATCCAACATGTACTCCAGAAATGTCTAAACCTAGTCGGGAACTGGGCTTCTTTAAGGGATTCCGATTTTTCCGTTTTATCCTTATGCTTGGCTTACACATGAAACCAGACCTAATGATGCAT